>NC_069435.1:4375541-4640541 GCF_026875155.1 Cherax quadricarinatus | reverse complement strand
TTTAAAAAAGGAGACAGAAAAGAGGCACTAAACTATAGACCTGTGTCATTGACGTATATAGTATGCAAAATTATGGAGAAGATTATCAGGAGGAGAGTGGTGGAGCACCTGGAACGGAACAAAAGTATAAATGCCAACCAGCACGGATTCACGGAAGGCAAATCCTGTGTCACAAACCTTCTGGAGTTTTATGATAAAATAACAGAAGTAAGACACGAGAGAGAGGGGTGGGTTGATTGCATCTTCTTGGACTGCAAGAAGGCCTTTGACACAGTTCCTCACAAGAGATTAGTGCAGAAGCTAGAGCATCAGGCGCATATAACAGGAAGGGCACTGCAATGGATCAGAGAATACCTGACAGGGAGGCAACAACGAGTCATGGTACGTAATGATGTATCACAGTGGGCACCTGTGACGAGCGGGGTCCCACAGGGGTCGGTCCTAGGACCAGTGCTATTTTTGGTATATGTGAACGACATGACGGAAGGGTTAGACTCAGAAGTGTCCCTGTTTGCAGATGATGTGAAGTTAATGAGGAGAATTAAATCTGATGAGGACCAGGCAGGACTTCAAAGAGACCTGGACAGACTGGACACCTGGTCCAGCAAATGGCTTCTCGAATTTAATCCTGCCAAATGCAAAGTCATGAAGATAGGGGAAGGGCACAGAAGACCACAGACAGAGTATAGGCTAGGTGGCCAAAGACTGCAAACCTCACTCAAGGAGAAAGATCTTGGGGTGAGTATAACACCGAGCATGTCTCCGGAAGCACACATCAATCAGATAACTGCTGCAGCATATGGGCGCTGGCAAACCTGAGAACAGCATTCCGATACCTTAGTAAGGAATCATTCAAGACACTGTACACCGTGTATGTCAGGCCCATACTGGAGTATGCAGCACCTGTTTGGAACCCGCACTTGATAAAGCACGTCAAGAAACTAGAGAAAGTACAAAGGTTTGCGACAAGGTTAGTTCCAGAGCTAAGGGGAATGTCCTATGAAGAAAGATTAAGGGAAATCGGCCTGACGACACTGGAGGACAGGAGGGTCAGGGGGAGACATGATAACGACATATAAAATACTGCGTGGAATAGACAAGGTGGACAAAGACAGGATGTTCCAGGGAGGGGACACAGAAACAAGAGGCCACAATTGGAAGTTGAAGACACAAATGAGTCAGAGAGATAGTAGGAAGTAATTCTTCAGTCATAGAGTTGTAAGGCAGTGGAATAGCCTAGAAAATGACGTAGTGGAGGCAGGAACCATACGCAGTTTTAAGACGAGGTTTGATAAAGCTCATGGAGCGGGGAGAGAGAGGGCCCAGTAGCAACCGGTGAAGAGGCGAGGCCAGGAGCTAAGACTCGACCCCTGCAACCACAAATAGGTGAGTACAAATAGGTGAGTACACACACACACACACACACACACACACACACACACACACACACACACACACACACACACACACACACACACACACACACACACACTGTGGTATCCCCACACACAGTGATATCTCTACACACAGTGATATCTCCACACACACACTGTGGTATCTCCACACACACGCACACTGTGGTATCTCCACACACACTCTGTGGTATCTCCACACACACACACACACACACACTGTGGTATCTCCACACACACACACTGTGGTATCCCCACACACGCACACACTGTGGTATCTCCACACACACACACACACTGTGGTATCTCCATACACACATTGTGGTATCTCCACACACACACTGTGGTATCTCCACACACACTGTGGTATCTCCTCACACACACACTGTGGTATCTCCACACACACACACACACACACACACACACACACACACACACACACACACACACTGTGGTGTCTCCACACACACTGGTATCTCCTCACAGGAGCTATGACTCGACCCCTGCAACCACAAATAGGTGAGTACAAATAGGTGAGTACACACTGTGGTGTCTACACACACACACACACACACACACACTGTGGTGTCTCCACACACACACACACACACACTGTGGTGTCTCCACACACACTGGTATCTGCACACACACTGGTATCTCCTCACTCACACACACACACACACACACACACACACACACACACACACTGTGGTGTCTCACACACACACACACACACACACACACACACTGTGGTGTCTCACACACACACACACACACACACTGTGGTGTCTCCACACACACACACACACACACACACACACACACACACACACACACACACACACACACACACACACACACTGTGGTGTCTCCACACACACTGGTATCTGCACACACACTGGTATCTCCCACACACACTGGTATCTCCACACACTCTGATATCTCCACACACACTCTATGGTATCTCCACACACACTCTGTGGTATCTCCACACACACACACACACACACACACACAGTTGTATCTCCACACACACTCTGTGGTATCTCCACACACACACACACACTGTGTTATCTCCACATACACACTGTGGTATCTCCACACACATAATGTGATATCTCCACACACACACACACACACACACACACACACACACACACACACACACACACACACACACACACACACACAGTGTTATCTCTACACACATACTGTGGTATCTCCACACACACAATGTGATATCTCCACACACACACACACAGTGTGGTATCTCCACACACACACTATGGTATCTCCACACACACACTGTGGTATCTCCACACACACACACACACACACACACACACACACACACACGTACACACACTGTGGTATCTCCACACACACACTGTGGTATCTCCACATACACACTGTGATATCTCCACACACACACTGTGGTATCTCCACACACACTGTGGTATCTCCCACACACACTGTGGTATCTCCACACACTCTGTGGCATCTCCACACACACTCTGTGGTATCTCCACACACACTGTGGTATCTCCACACACGCACTGCGGTATCTCCACGCACACACACACACACCACACACACACACACCACACACACACACACACACACACACACACACACACTGTGGTATTTCCTCACACTGTGATATCTCTCACACACACTGTGGTATCTCCACACACACTGTGGTATCTCCACACACACACTGTGTTATCTCTACACACACACTCTGTGGTATCTCTACACACACACATACGGTGGTATCTCCACACACACATACACTGTGGTATCTCCACACACACATACACTGTGGTATCTCCACACACACACACACACACACACACACACACACACACACACACACACACACACACTGTGGTATCTCCACACACACATTGTATCTCCACACACACACGGTGGTATCTCCACACACACACACACACTGTGGTATCTCCACACACATACACACACTGTGGTATCTCCACACACACATTGTATCTCCACACACACACACTGTGGTATCTCCACACACACACACACACACACACACACACACACACACACACACACTGTGGTATCTCCACACACACACACACACACACACACACACACACTGTGGTATCTCCACACACACACTGTGGTATCTCCACACACACACTGTGGTATCTCCACACACAACCACACACACACACATGTTTAAGACGTTTAAGATGTGTATACAATATGTTTTATTAAGTGAAGAGGGAAACAGGCATGGAGAATACACAAAGAACGAGAAGTTACAGTGCCCTAGCTGCAACAATTAATCCGCCCCTTGCCGTGTTGTCTTAGCTGCAACAATTAATCCGCCTCTTGCCGTGTTGTCTTAGCTGCAACAATTAATCCGCCCCTTGCCGTGTTGTCTTAGCTGCAACAATTAATCCGCCTCTTGCCGTGTTGTCTTAGCTGCAACAATTAATCCGCCTCTTGCCGTGTTGTCTTAGCTGCAACAATTAATCCGCCCCTTGCCGTGTTGTCTTAGCTGCAACAATTAATCCGCCTCTTGCCGTGTTGTCTTAGCTGCAACAATTAATCCGCCTCTTGCCGTGTTGTCTTAGCTGCAACAATTAATCCGCCTCTTGCCGTGTTGTCTTAGCTGCAACAATTAATCCGCCTCTTGCCGTGTTGTCTTAGCTGCAACAATTAATCCGCCTCTTGCCGTGTTGTCTTAGCTGCAACAATTAATCCGCCTCTTGCCGTGTTGTCTTAGCTGCAACAATTAATCCGCCTCTTGCCGTGTTGTCTTTAGGCCTTCTCTACTTTTCTCGCCCGAGTTGTGACTTGACAATGGTTCAGGACTGAAAATGTCGTCACAAGGTTCGTAGGTGCAGGTTTTTGGTCAATCACAGGAAAAAAATAGATTGTGATCAGTAAGTATAGTTGGGCGAAATGTCCCATTACCAAGATGTATAAAGACACAAACTGCAGAGATTTTTTATTGGGACAAAGTTTCGTTCTCTAGATCTTGATCAAGTGATAAAACTGTACACGGAGCCTCGGAGGTCCCAGCCATGTGTCTGAAGGACGTTCACCTACACGCATGTGTACGCCAGCACACACACACACACACACATACACACACACACACACACACACACACACACACACACACACACACACACACACACACACACACACACACACACACACACCGTGTTATCTCCACACACACACACACACACACAGGGGATGGAGAAGACAGACAGGAGATCCCAGACCCAGG
Organism: Cherax quadricarinatus; assembly: GCF_026875155.1. NCBI lineage: Eukaryota > Metazoa > Arthropoda > Malacostraca > Decapoda > Parastacidae > Cherax > Cherax quadricarinatus. Next base: position 4,635,855 of record NC_069435.1, on the reverse strand, counting down.
AAGAAGATCTAATACAGCCTCCCTCACAACTTTCTATAGAAGCCTCCCAACCAGGGCAACCCCAGTGCAACCAAACACTCTAAATCAAAACACCCATGCCACATCCAATGCCCCCACCCACTACATTACAAACTTCACCCCCACAGCAACAACCCATAGTTCCTTACCAGGTCTCCCACTTCCCCAACCCCAATATACCTCCCAGACCACAGTCTTAGAAAAGAAGTTGAAGGTGTGGTATACAAATGCAGATGGAATAACAAACAAGTATGAGGAGTGGTACGAAGGAATCAAAGAGACATCCCCAGACATAATAGCACTCACAGAAACAAAACTCACCAGAATAATAACAGATTCAATCTTTCCATCCCGGGTATCAAATCTTCAGGAAAGACAGAGGGAGGAGAGGGGGAGGAGGAGTTGCACTGCTCATTAAAAACCAGTGGGGTTTTGAGAAAATGGAAGGAATGGATGGCATGGGCGAAAGGGACTACTTAGTAGGAACAATCCAGTCTGAGGGACATAAGGTGATAATTGCAGTAATGTACAACCCACCACAGAACTGCAGGAGGCCAAGAGAAGAATACGATGAGAGCAAAAAGAGCAATGATCAACACACTAGCCGAGGTGGCCAGGAGAGCACACATGGGGGGAGCAAAGTTACTAGTTATGGGTGATTTCAATCACAAGGAGATTGACTGGGAAAACCTGGAGCCCCATGGGGGTCCCGAAACATGGAGAGCCAAGATGATGGATGTGGTACTGGAGAACCTCATGCATCAACATGTTAGAGACACTACCAGAGAGAGAGGAGAGGATGAACCAGCAAGGTTGGACCTTGTATTCACCATGAGTAGTTCGGACATCGAGGGTATCATGTATGAAAGGCCCCTGGGAGCTAGTGATCATGTGGTTCTGTGCTTCGACTACATAATTGAGCTCCAAGTGGAGAGAGTAGCAGGAATAGGCTGGGAAAAACCAAACTACAAAAGGGGGAACTACTCAGGCATGAGGAACTTCCTTCAAGACATTCAGTGGGAGAGGGAACTGACAGGAAAACCAGTACAAGAAATGATGGACTATGTAGCAACAAAATGCAAGGAGGCAGAGGAGAGGTTTGTTCCCAAGGGAAACAGAAATAATGGGAAGAACAGAACGAGTCCTTGGTTCACCCAAAGGTGTAGGGAGGCAAAAACTAGGTGTACTAGAGAATGGAAAAGGTACAGAAGACAGAGAACTCAGGAAAATAAAGAAATCAGCCGAAGAGCCAGAAACGAATATGCACAGATAAGAAGGGAGGCTCAGAGACAATATGAAAATGACATAGCATCAAAAGTAAAGACTGACCCGAAGCTGTTGTACAGCCACATCAGGAGGAAAACAACAGTCAAGGACCAGGTAATCAGACTGAGGAAGGGTGATGGGGAATTCACAAGAAACGACCGAGAGGTATGTCAGGAGCTCAACACAAGATTTAAAGAGGTATTTACAGTGGAAACCAGTAGGACTCCAAGAAATCAGAACAGGGGGGCACACCAGCAAGTGCTGGATGAGGTACATATAACCAAGGAGGAGGTGATGAAGCTGCTATGCGAACTTGACACCTCAAAGGCGGTGGGACCAGACAACATCTCTCCATGGGTCCTTAAAGAGGGAGCAGAGATATTGTGTGAGCCATTAAAGATCTTCAACACATCATTTGAAACTGGGCAACTCCCTGAGGTATGGAAAATGGCAAATGTAGTCCCAATTTTTAAAAAGGGAGACAGACATAAGGCACTAAACTACAGACCTGTATCACTAACGTGTATAGTATGCAAGGTCATGGAGAAGATCATCATGAGGAGAGTGGTGGGGCACCTGGAAAGAAACAAGTGTATAATTGACAACCAGCACGGTTTCAGGGAAGGAAAATCCTGTGTCACAAACCTACTAGAGTTTTATGACAAGGTGACAGAAGTAAGACAAGAGAGAGAGGGGTGGATCGACTGCGTATTTTTGGACTGCAAGAAGGCTTTCGACACAGTTCCTCACAAGAGGTTACTGCAAAAGCTAGAGGACCAGGCACACATAACAGGAAAGGCACTGCACTGGATCAGAGAATATCTGACAGGGAGGCAACAACGAGTCATGGTACGCGACGAGGTGTCAGAGTGGGCGCCTGTGACAAGCGGGGTTCCACAGGGGTCAGTCCTAGGACCTGTGCTGTTCTTGGTATACGTGAACGACATAACGGAAGGGATAGACTCAGAAGTGTCCTTGTTTGCAGACGATGTGAAGTTAATGAGAAGAATCGAATCGGACGAGGATCAGGCAGGACTACAAAGAGATCTGGACAGGTTACAAGCCTGGTCCAGCAACTGGCTCCTTGAATTTAACCCTGCCAAATGCAAAGTCATGAAGATTGGGGAAGGGCAAAGAAGACCGCAGACACAATGTAGTTTAGATGGCCAAAGACTGCAAACCTCACTCAAGGAAAAAGATCTGGGGGTGAGTATAACACCGAGCATATCTCCTGAGGCGCACATCAATCAGATAACTGCTGCAGCATACGGGCGCCTGGCAAACCTACGGATAACGTTCCGATACTTCAGTAAGGATTCGTTTAAGACTCTGTACACCATCTACGTCAGGCCCATACTGGAGTATGCAGCACCAGTTTGGAATCCACACCTAGTCAAGCACGTCAAGAAATTAGAGAAAGTGCAAAGGTTTGCAACAAGACTAGTCCCAGAGCTACGGGGATTGTCCTATGAAGAAAGGTTGAGGGAAATCGGCCTGACGACACTGGAGGCCAGGAGGGTCAGGGGAGACATGATAACGACATATAAAATACTGCGCGGAATAAACGAGGTGGACAAAGACGGGATGTTCCAGAGATGGGACACAGACACAAGAGGTCACAATTGGAAGTTGAAGACTCAGATGAATCAAAGGGATGTTAGGAAGTATTTCTTCAGTCATAGAGTAGTCAGGCCATGGAATAGCCTAGAAAGTGATGTGGTGGAGGCAGGAACCATACATAGTTTTAAGGCGAGGTATGATAGAGCTCATGGGGCAGGGAGAGAGAGGACCTAGTAGCAATCAGCGAAGAGGCGGGGCCAGGAGCTGTGACTCGATCCCTGCAACCACAAATAGGTGAGTACAAATAGGTGAGTACACACACACACACACACACACCGTGTTATCTCCAAACACACACACACACACTCTGGTTCTGTTTCTTGTATATGTGAAAGATTTGACGGAAGGAATAGAGCATAGGTGTCCCTGTTTGTAGACGTGAAATTAATGAGGAGAATACAAGCGGAAGAGGATAAGGTAAGGTTACAAGGTTATCTGGACAGGCTACAAGCCTCTTCTGACAAATGGCTCCTGGAGTTTAACCCCAGCAAGTGCAAAGTTGTGCAGAATGGGGAAGGCCAAAGGAAACCGCAGACGGAGTACAGCTTAAGAGGTCAAAGGCTGCAAAACTCATTCAAGGAAAAGGATCTTGGGTAAGCATCATATCGAGCACATTGCCTGAGGCGCACATCAACCAAAGTAAACCTGAGAATAGCGTTTCGACATTTAAGTAAGGAGTCATTCACGACACTGTACACCGTGTGCGTCAGGCCCATATTGGAGTATGCAGCACTAGTATGGAACTCACACCTAGTCAAAGACGTGAAGAAATTAGAGAAAGTGCAAAGGTTTGCAACAAGACTAGTCCCGGAACTGATGGGTTTGTCCTACGAGGAAAGGTTAAGGGAACTCAACCTGACAGCACTGGAAGAGAGGAGGGATAGGAGAACATGGTAACATACAAAAAATACTGAGAGGAATTGATAAGGTGGATTGGGATATTATGTTTCAGAGATGTGACATAGCAACAAGGGGTCACAACGTTAAGTTGAAAACTCAGATGAGCCACAGAGATATAGGGAAGTTTTTCTTCAGCCATAGAATTATTAGGAAGTGGAACAATCTGGAGTGATGTAGTGGAGGCAGGATCCATACATAGCTTTAAGAGTTATGATAAAGCTCATGGAGCAGGGAGAGAGAAGGACCTAGTAGCGACCAGTGAAGAGGCGGGGCCTGGAGCTATTACTCGACCTCCTGCAACCACAATTAGGTGAGTACACACACACACACACACACACACACACACACAAACTGCGACAACCCCAATGCAACTGTACAATCTAAGCCAAAACCCCCACACTGTTTCCTCTCCCAGCACCCCCCAGATCACAAACCCCACCCCTACAGCAGCTCCCCATGGGCACTCTGCCCTCACCGTCCCCCCCATCACAAACCCCACCCAGACTGCACACCGCCATTGGCCCCCTCCAGGGCTCCTGCTCCCCCAACCCCAATATTTTCCCAGGACCACCGTGATAGATAAGTTGAAGGTGTGGTACACGAACGCAGATGGATTATCAAGTAAATACGAGGAGTGGCATGAAAGAATAAATGAGAAGTCCCCAGACGTCATAGCAGTCACAGAAACGAAACTTACCGAGACAATAACAGACCTAGTCTTCCCACCGGGATATCAGATCCTGAGGAAAGACAGGAGCAGAGGGAAAGGATGGGTTGCACTACTCATAAAGAACCGTTGGAGTTTTGAGGAAACGGAAGGCGTGGGCGAGATTGGAGAAAGGGACTACATAGTAGCTACAATTCAGGCTGGGGAACATAAGATAGTCATTGCAGTGATGTATAACCCACCACAGAACTGCAGAAGGCCAAGAGAGGAATATGAAGAGAACAACAGAGCGATGGTGGACACACTGGCTGAGGTGACACGAAGAGTTCAATCGTGCAGAGCAAAGTTACTGGTTATGGGTGATTTCAACCATAGGGAGATCAACTGGGAAAACTTGGAACCTCACGGGGGTCCTGACACATGGAGAGCCAAGATGATGGATGTGGTACTGGAAAACCTCATGCATCAACACGTCAGGGACACTACGACAGAGAGAGGGGAAGATGAACCAGCAAGACTGGACCTTGTGTTCACCTTGAGCAGTTCAGACATTGAGGACATCACATATGAGAGGCCCCTTGGAACTAGCGATTACGTGGTTCTGAGTTTTGATTACACTAGAGCCGCAAGTGGAGAGGGTAGCAGGAGTCGAGTGGGAAAAGCCACACTATAAAAGGGGGGACTACACAAGTATGAGGAACTTCCTGCGGGAGGTTCAGTGGGGCAGAGAGCTGGTAGGAACGTCAGTGAACGAAATGATGGAATATGTAACAACAAAATGTAAGGAGGCAGAGGAAAGATTTGCTCCCAAGGGCAGCAGAATCAATGGGAAGACCAAAGTGAGTCCTTGGTTTACCCAAAGGCGTAGGGAGGAAAAAATTAAGTGTAATAGAGAATGGAAGAGGTACAGAAGGCAAAGGACCCAGGAAAATAAGGAGGTCAGTCTATGAGCCAGAAACGAGTATGCACAGATAAGGAGGGAGGCAGAGCGACAGTATGAAAACGACATAGCATCAAAAGTCAAGTCTGACCCGAAACTGCTGTATAGCCACATTAGGAGAAAGACAGCAGTCAAAGACCAGGTGATCAGACTGAGGAAAGAAGGTGGGGAACTCACACAAAACGATCAAGAGGTATGTGAGGAGCTCAACAAAAGATTTAAGGAAGTATTCACTGTGGAGACAGGAAGGACTCTGGGAAAACAGGACAGAAGGGGACACCATCAGGGAATACACCAACAAGTGCTGGATGACATACACACAACTGAGGAGGAGGTGAAGAAGCTGCTAAGTGACCTTGATACCTCAAAGGCAATGGGATTGGACATCTCCCCATGGGTCCTTAGAGAGGGAGTAGAAATGTTGTGTGTCCCATTAACCACAATCTTCAACACATCCCTTGAAACTGGACAACTACCTGAGGTATGGAAGACTGCAAATGTAGTTCCCATTTTTAAAAAAGGAGACAGAAAAGAGGCGCTAAACTACAGACCTGTGTCACTGACGTGTATGGTATGCCAAGTCATGGAAAAGATTATCAGGAGGAGAGTGGTGGAGCACCTGGAACGGAACAAAAGTATAAATGACAACCAGCACAGTTTCATGGAAAGCAAATCCTGTGTCAGAAACCTTCTGGAGTTTTATTATAAAGTAACAGAAGTAAGAGACGAGAGAGAGGGGTGGGTTGATTGCATCTTTTTGGACTGCAGGAAGGCCTTCGACACAGTTCCTCACAAGAGATTAGTGCAGAAACTAGAGGATCAGACGCGTATAACGGGAAGGGCACTTCAGTGGATCAGAGAATACCTGACAGGGAGGCAACGAGTCATGGTGCGTGATGAGGTATCAAAGTGGGCACCTGTGACGAGCGGGGTCCCACAGGGGTCGGTCCTAGGACCAGTGCTATTTTTGGTATACGTGAATGACATGATGGAAGGGATAGACTCAGAGGTGTCCTTGTTCGTAGATGATGTGAAGTTAATGAGAAGAATTAAATCAGATGAGGGTCAGGCAGACCTTCAAAGAGACCTGGAGAGGATGGACACGTGGTCCAGCAACTGGCTTCTCGAATTCAACCCTGCCAAATGTAAAGTCGTGAAGATTGGAGAAGGGCAAAGAAGACCGCAGACGGAGTATAGGCTTGGTGGCCAACGACTGCAAACCTCGCTCAGGGAGAAAGATCTTGGCGTGATTATAACACCGAACACGTCTCCGGAAGCACACATCAACCAGGTAACTGCTGCAGCATATGGGTGCCTGGCAAACCTTAGATTAGCATTCCGATACCTAAGTAAGGAATTTTTCAAAACACTGTACACCGTGTACGTCAGGCCCATACTGGAGTATGCAGCACCAGTTTGGAACCCGCACCGGGTCAAGCACGTTAAAAAATTAGAGAAAGTGCAAAGGTTTGTGACAGGGTTAGTTCCAGAGCTAAGGGGAATGTCCTGTGAAGAAAGGTTGAGGGAAATCGGCCTGACGACACTGGAGGACAGGAGGGATAGGGAGACATGATAACGACATACAAAATACTGCGTGGAATAGACAGGGTGGACAGAGACAATATGTTCCAGAGAGGGGACACACAAACAAGAGGTCACTCTTGGAAGATGAAGACTCAGAGTCACAGGGATGTTAGGAAGCAGTTCTTCAGCTATAGAGTGGTCAGGAAGTGGTAGTCTGGCGAGCGATGTAGTGGAGGCAGGTACCATACATAGCTTTAAGACGAGGTATGATAAAGCTCATGGAACAGGGTGAGAGAGGACCTAGTAGCGTTCAGTGAAGAGGCGGGGCCAGGAGCTGAGTCTCGACCCCTGCAACTACAATTAGGTGAGTACACACACACACACACACACACACACACACACACACACACACACACACACACACACACACACACACACACTGTGGTATCTCCATACACACTGATATCCCTGCGTACTGTTGGAATCATTTGTGTTCTCTCACTGTATTCAGTGTTGACGGCAACATTCAGAGCAGGAGAGACATCAGAGCTGGACCGGAAACACACATCATTTACGACCATCATAGAGCAAATGACTCGTTTAAACTACTGGCAACGTCTCAGTCTTGCATATGCAATTTCTGGGGCTGAGGAGAGATGCATGAAAATACACATTTGGAAGATACTTTGAGGGCCTAGTTCAAAACCTACATACAACCATAGCAACGTACTTGAGAAGGAAATATGGAAGTGTAAAACTAGTTAAAAGCGGTAGCGCCGTGAGTACAAAACGAGAACACTGTATCAACATCCGTAGTCCTTGACTACGCATCATTCTACCAAAAGATATCCAAAACATTGTGCTGATAAGTGTTGAAAACTTGCAAGTACCTCCGCCAGGTGCCAGATCAATTAATTTGGGGTAGATGTGTAGGGCAGCGGGCCAGCAACAGCAACGGCCTAGTTGACCAGGCAAGCACCAGACGAACGTAACCCAAGTCCGGGTTGTTGGAGTAGGAAGAATGGAAACCAGTCACAGGTTTACCACAGATGGTTATATTGAAACTATTATAAAATACCGACAAGTTGATGAGTAAGACACATGTGCAACAGTTGGGTATCTTTATTGATGAAACGTTTCGCCTACACAGTAGGCGAATTCAATTAAATGCAATCAGTCCATCAGCCTTGGAGAAATAGCATTTGAGGTGATCAGTCTTCTTCATGTTGAGGGACTGACCACCTCAAATAATATATTTCCAAAGTTAATGGTAAGATTACATTTAACTGAATTAGCCTACTGTGTAGGCGAAACGTTTCAACAGTAAAGATACTTAACTGTTGCACATATCTTAATCATACTAGATGGTATGCCTACGCACCCTGTGGCATCATGGATGCACTGGAGGACAAACTTCGCAAAATCCTTCGACAAGCGTGATTATGGGGACAAAATGCGTGCTAAAGGAGTAACTGGAAAAGTGGGCAGATGGATTTTTAACTTCCTGACCATTTAAATGCAAAGAATAATAGTAAACAGAATTAAAGTCAGAGGCTGCCACAGTAAAAAGTTCTGTTCCACAGGATAGAGTACTCGTCCACATCCTTTTTCACATCCTCATATCTTTCACATTCTCGTATCTGACAAATTCTAGTATCGTCTTACTTTGTTGACGATACTTGAATTTGCACGAGACTGTTATCTAGTGAGAATACAATAAATCTCCAAGCAGATATAAAACAAGTCTTCTAATGGGCCTCAGAAAACAGTAAGATGTTCAATAAAGACAAACTTGAGTTACTTCGTTACGAAAAAAACGAAATAAAAGCTAGACTGGCCTATAAAACAAATTTTAACAACACATTGGAGAGAAAACTGTGAAGGACTTGGGAGTGATAATGTCAGAGGATCTCGCCTTCAAGTGTCACAAGTCAGTATTAGAACTGCCAGGAAAATTATAGGATGGATATAGAACCTTCACTGATGATACTCTTCAAGTCACTCGTTCTCTCTAGGCTGGAATACTGCTGTACACTAACAGCCCCATTCAAAGCAGGCGAAATTGCAGATCTGGAGAATGTACAGAGAACTTTCACTGCACCTTAATTAAGGGGAACGTTTGAAGTCCCTTGACCTGTAATCCTTGGAACGCAGCCGATGAAGACGCATCATAATTTACATATTGAAAATATTAGAGGGACTGGTCCCAAATCTGCATTAAAAGATCACTCCCTACGAAAGCAAAAGACTCGGCAGACGGTGCAACATAGCTCAAATGAAAAGCAAGGGTGCCACGAGTACACTGAAAGATAACATAATAAGTATCAGGGGTCTAAAACTCTTCAACTGTCAGTTCCTGACCAGTCGTCCTATGCTTCGTATATTGGACTGCGTTTGGACAGCAGGAACAGCCTGATCAGGCCTTGATCCAGCGGGAGCCCTGATCATAGACCAGGCCGCGGGGGCGTTGACCCCCGGAACATCTTCCAGGTAGCTAAACGTACAATGTGGTACCCCCACGCACGCTGTGGTATCCCCATGCACGTTATGGTATCCCCACGCGTGCTGTTCAAGTTGCATTATGAACTGCTGTCTCGTATAGTACACAAGGAAGAGCGCTAAGCCATAATGTTTACGTAATACGATGGTCTGAGTGTTGAAAGAGGATGTTTGGGAAGGTATAAAGGCTCATGGCTCAAGTGGTAGCAAGATTAACTTACAACTGTGGGACTCAGACAGAGTGACAACGTTAGGCTTGTTCCCTTGCATCTTTCTTCCCCTCTTACTAAGTTTATTTACCTACAAATATATGTGGGACATTCATGCAAGTTTTGGGTGTTTATAATTGTTTTACATTGTAATATGTGTAAATTACGTAGGATAACCCGAAAAAGTCATTGACATTTCCAGTGGAGTCCTTGAAATGTGTAAGCCGCCTAGCTATTAAATGCATTATTAATCAGTCATAATTGTAACAATAAAAATTTAAACTACTAAGTAACTCAACTAGAAAATTAGTTAGAGTTAAGAGAGAGACAATAGGAGTAAAGTTAACAGAATAGTTTACATGAACATTAAATAGGAAAACTCACCTTATTATAATAGGCACACGAATGTTATCGTACAAGAAATCATTTTCCTCCGTTTCTGTAGCTTCATAAACTAGGAACCTTCTTGCTATCTTCCTGAACTGGTTCTAGTAATCCATTCCACTTCTTATTGTTGTATAATAGAAAGTGTTGGAGGTCTAACTACCTACTGTAGGTATGTGTGTATGTGTATGTGTATGTGTGTGTGTGTGTGTACTCACCTAGTTGTACTCACCTAGTTGAGGTTGCAGGGGTATTGTATTCACCTTCCCTAGTGCCATACTGGTTCTGGTTCCTAACCTTGACAAACTTCGCAGGAAAATATTCTGGGTACTACTTGTTAATAGCTTTATAAACATGATTTAACTACAGCTGCTTTACTGTAACATCCAGCATACCCAGTTGTTGTAATTCATCGTGACCTACATACTCTCTTAGATGAATCTCCAGGATGAATCTCGCCAGCTTGTTCTGGCTCATTTGTAGTCTGTCTTTCGTGTTTTTTTTGTTTGTTAAAGCAGAATACCATGAAAATCAAGAATAATCTAATATTGTATAAGAGCTAGACATAGTATCTTGTGAGCCTCCGTAGGTAGACAGTGGGTGTATCAAGCAGTAGGTAGACAGTGGGTGTATCAAGCAGTAGGTAGACAGTGTGTGTATCAAGTAGTAGGTAGACAGTGTGTGTATCAAGCAGTAGGTAGACAGTGTGTGTATCAAGCAGTAGGTAGACAGTGTGTGTATCAAGCAGTAGGTAGACAGTGGGTGTATCAAGCAGTAGGTAGACAGTGTGTGTATCAAGCAGTAGGTAGACAGTGGGGTATCAAGCAGTAGGTAGACAGGGGTGTATCAAGCAGTAGGTAGACAGTGTGTGTATCAAGCATTTGGTAGACAGTGTGTGTATCAAGCAGTAGGTAGACAGTGTGTGTATCAAGCAGTAGGTAGACAGTGTGTGTATCAAGCAGTAGGTAGACTGTGTGTGTATCAAGCAGTAGGTAGACTGTGTGTGTATCAAGCAGTAGGTAGACAGTGTGTGTATCAAGCAGTAGGTAGACAGTGTGTGTATCAAGCAGTAGGTAGACAGTGTGTGTATCAAGCAGTAGGTAGACAGTGTGTGTATCAAGCAGTAGGTAGACAGTGTGTGTATCAAGCAGTAGTTAGACAGTTTTGTGTATCAAGCAGTAGGTAGACAGTGTGTGTATCAAGCAGTTAGGTAGACAGTGTGTGTATCAAGCAGTAGGTAGACAGTGTGTGTATCAAGCGGGGTAGGTAGACTGTGTGTGTATCAAGCAGTAGGTAGACAGTGTGTGTTATCAAGCAGTAGGTAGACAGTGTGTGTATCAAGCAGTAGGTAGACAGTGTGTGTATCAAGCAGTAGGTAGACGGTGTGTGTATCAAGCAATAGGTAGACTGTGTGTATCAAGCAGTAGGTAGACAGTGTGTGTATCAAGCAGTAGGTAGACAGTGTGTGTATCAAGCAGTAGGTAGACTGTGTGTGTATCAAGCAGTAGGTAGACAGTGTGTGTATCAAGCAGTAGGTACAGTGTGTGTATCAAGCAGTAGGTAGACAGTGTTGTATCAAGCAGTAGGTAGACAGTGTGTGTATCAAGCAGTGGGTAGCCCACTTTTGTGTATCAAGCAGTAGGTAGAAGTGTGTGTATCAAGCAGTGGGTTTAGACTGTGTGTATCAAGCAGTAGGTAGACAGTGTGTGTATCAAGCAGTAGGTAGACAGTGTGTGTATCAAGCAGTAGGTAGACAGTGTGTGTATCAAGCAGTAGGTAGACAGTGTGTGTATCAAGCAGTAGGTAGAGAATGTATCAAGCAGTAGGTAGACTGTGTGTATCAAGCAGTAGGTAGACAGTGTGTGTATCAAGCAGTAGGTAGACAGTGTGTGTATCAAGCAGTAGGTAGACAGTGGAGTATCAAACAGTAGGTAGACAGTGTATCAAGCAGTAGGTAGACAGTGTGTGTATCAAGCAGTAGGTAGATACTGTGTGTATCAAGCAGTAGGTAGACAGTGGAGTATCAAACAGTAGGTAGACAGTGTGTGTATCAAGCAGTAGGTAGACAGAGTGTGTATCAAGCAGTAGGTAGATACTGTGTGTATCAAGCAGTAGGTAGACAGTGGAGTATCAAACAGTAGGTAGACAGTGGAGTATCAAACAGTAGGTAGACACTGTGTGTATCAAGCAGTAGGTATACACTGTGTGTATCAAGCAGTAGGTATACACTGTGTGTATCAAGCAGTAGGTAGATACTGTGTGTATCAAGCAGTAGGTAGACTGTGTGTATCAAGCAGTAGGTAGACACTGTGTGTATCAAGCAGTAGGTAGACACTGTGTGTATCAAGCAGTAGGTAGACACTGTGTGTATCAAGCAGTAGGTAGATACTGTGTGTATCAAGCAGTAGGTAGACTGTGTGTATCAAGCAGTAGGTAGACACTGTGTGTATCAAGCAGTAGGTAGTGTGTGTATCAAGCAGTAGGTAGACAGTGTGTGTATCAAGCAGTAGGTAGTGTGTGTATCAAGCAGTAGGTAGACACTGTGTGTATCAAGCATTAGGTAGACACTGTGTGTATCAAGCAGTAGGTAGACACTGTGGATATCAAGCAGTAGGTAGACACTGTGTGTATCAAGCAGTAGGTAGACACTTGTATCAAGCAGCAGGTAGACAGTGTGTGTATCAAGCAGTAGGTAGACACTGTGTGTATCAAGCAGTAGGTAGACACTGTGTATCAAGTAGTAGGTAGACACTGTGTGTATCAAGCAGTAGGTAGACACTGTGTGTATCAAGGAGTAGGTAGACACTGTGTGTATCAAGGAGTAGGTAGACACTGTGTGTATCAAGCAGTAGGTAGACACTGTGTGTATCAAGCAGTAGGTAGACACTGTGTGTATCAAGCAGTAGGTAGACACTGTGTGTATCAAGCAGTAGGTAGACACTGTGTGTATCAAGCAGTAGGTAGACACTATCAAGCAGTAGGTAGACAGTGTGTGTATCAAGCAGTAGGTAGACACTGTGTGTATCAAGCAGTAGGTAGACACTGGGGTGTATCATGCGTAGGTAGACACTGGTATCAAGCAGTAGGTAGACACTGTGTGTATCAAGCAGTAGGTAGACACTGTGTGTATCAAGCAGTAGGTAGACACTGTGTGTATCAAGCAGTAGGTAGACACTGTGTGTATCAAGCAGTAGGTAGACACTGTGTATCAAGCAGTAGGTAGACACTGTATCAAGCAGTAGGTAGACACTGTGTGTATCAAGCAGTAGGTAGACACTGTGTATCAAGCAGTAGGTAGACTGTGTATCAAGCAGTAGGTAGACACTGTGTATCAAGCAGTAGGTAGACACTGTGTGTATCAAGCAGTAGGTAGACACTGTGTATCAAGCAGTAGGTAGACACTGTGTGTATCAAGCAGTAGGTAGACACTGTGTGTATCAAGCAGTAGGTAGACACTGTGTGTATCAAGCAGTAGGTAGACACTGTGTATCAAGCAGTAGGTAGACAATGTGTGTATCAAGCAGTAGGTAGACACTGTGTATCAAGCAGTAGGTAGACACTGTGTGTATCAAGCAGTAGGTAGACACTGTATCAAGCAGTAGGTAGACACTGTATCAAGCAGTAGGTAGACACTGTATCAAGCAGTAGGTAGACACTGTGTGTATCAAGCAGTAGGTAGACACTGTGTGTATCAAGCAGTAGGTACACACTGTGTGTATCAAGCAGTAGGTAGACAGTGTATGTATCAAGCAGTAGGTAGACAGTGTGTGTATCAAGCAGTAGGTAGACTGTGTGCATCAAGCAGTAGGTAGACACTGTGTGTATCAAGCAGTAGGAAAGACAGTGTGTATCAAGCAGTATGTAGACACTGTGTGTATCAAGCAGTAGGTAGACACTGTGTATCAAGCAGTAGGTAGACACTGTGTGTATCAAGCAGTAGGTAGACACTGTGTATCAAGCAGCAGGTAGACACTGTGTGTATCAAGCACTAGGTGACACTGTGTGTATAAAAGCAGTGGGTTTAGACCCCTGTGTGTATCAAGCAGTAGGTAGACAGTGTGTGTATCAAGCATTTAGGTAGACAGTGTGTTGTATCAAGCAGTAGGTAGACAGTGTGTGTATCAAGCAGTAGGGTAGTCAGTGTGTGTATCAAGCAGTGGTGGGACACTGTGTGTATCAAGGAGTAGGTAGACACTGTACGTATCAAGCAGTAGGTAGACACTGTATCAAGCAGTAGGTAGACACTGTGTATCAAGCAGTAGGTAGACACGGGTGTTTTATCAAGCATTTAGGTAGACAGTGTGTGTATCAAGCAGTAGGTAGACACTGTGTATCAAGCAGTAGGTAGACACTGTGTGTATCAAGCAGTAGGTAGACACTGTTTATCAAGCATAGGTTGTGGTGGTAATCCAGGCAAATTGGTAGACACTTTGTGTATCAAGCAGTAGGTAGACACTGTGTATCAAGCAGTAGGTAGACACTGTGTGTATCAAGCAGTAGGTAGACACTGTGTATCAAGCAGTAGGTAGACTGTGTATCAAGCAGTAAGTAGACACTGTGTATCAAGCAGTAGGTAGACACTGTGTATCAAGCAGTAGGAAGACACTGTGTGTATCAAGCAGTAGGTAGACACTGTGTGTATCAAGCAGTAGGTAGACACTGTGTGTATCAAGCAGTAGGTAGACACTGTGTATCAACCAGTAGGTAGACACTGTGTGTATCAAGCAGTAGGTAGACACTGTGTATCAAGCAGTAGGTAGACACTGTGTGTATCAAGCAGTAGGTAGACACTGTGTGTATCAAGCAGTAGGTAGACATGTATCAAGCGGGTAGGTAGACACTGTGTGTATCAAGCAGTAGGTAGACACTGTGTATCAAGCAGTTAGGTGACACTGTGTTTTATCAAGCAGTAGGTAGACACTGTGTGTATCAAGCAGTAGGTAGACACTGTGTGTATCATGCAGTAGGTAGACAGTGTATGTATCAAGCAGTAGGTAGACAGTGTGTGTATCAAGCAGTAGGTAGGCTGTGTGCATCAAGCAGTAGGTAGACACTGTGTGTATCAAGCAGTAGGTAGACACTGTGTGTATCAAGCAGTAGGTAGACACTATGTGTATCAAGCAGTAGGTAGACACTGTGTGTATCAAGCAGTAGGTAGACACTGTGTATCAAGCAGTAGGTAGACACTGTGTATCAAGCAGTAGGTAGACACTGTATCAAACAGTAGGTAGACACTGTGTATCAAGCAGTAGGTAGACACTGTGTATCAAGCACTAGGTAGACACTGTGTATCAAGCAGTAGGTAGACACTGTGTGTATCAAGCAGTAGGTAGACACTGTGTATTAAGCAGTAGGTAGACACTGTGTGTATCAAGCAGTAGGTAGACACTGTGTATCAAGCAGTAGGTAGACACTGTGTCTATCAAGCAGTAGGTAGACAGTGTGTATCAAGCAGTAGGTAGACAGTGTGTGTATCAAGCAGTAGGTAGAGACTGTGTGTATCAAGCAGTAGGTAGACACTGTGTATCAAGCAGTAGGTAGACACTGTGTGTATCAAGCAGTAGGTAGACACTATATGTATCAAGCAGTAGGTAGACACTGTGTGTATCAAGCAGTAGGTAGACACTGTGTGTATGAAGCAGTAGGTAGACACTGTATCAAGCAGTAGGTAGACACTGTGTATCAAACAGTAGGTAGACACTGTGTGTATCAAGCAGTAGGTAGACTCTGTGTATCAAGCAGTAGGTAGACACTGTGTATCAAGCAGTAGGTAGACACTGTGTGTATCAAGCAGTAGGTAGACACTGTGTGTATCAAGCAGTAGGTAGACACTGTGTGTATCAAGCAGTAGGTAGACACTGTGTGTATCAAGCAGTAGGTAGACACTGTGTATTAAGCAGTAGGTAGACACTGTGTGTATCAAGCAGTAGGTAGACACTATGTGTATCAAGCAGTAGGTAGACACTGTGTGTATCAAGCAGTAGGTAGACACTGTGTGTATGAAGCAGTAGGTAGACACTGTATCAAGCAGTAGGTAGACACTGTGTATCAAACAGTAGGTAGACACTGTGTGTATCAAGCAGTAGGTAGACTCTGTGTATCAAGCAGTAGGTAGACACTGTGTGTATCAAGCAGTAGGTAGACACTGTGTGTATCAAGCAGTAGGTAGACACTGTGTGTATCAAGCAGTAGGTAGGTACCTGAGTGTTAGTCGACTATGGCAGCTCAATCCTTGAGGAAGAGGACGAAAATATCCCATGGGAAATAAGCCACACGGCTTGATTTCTTGCGTTTTCCTGGGTTATAACCCTCTACGTAAGGCCCAGTAAAATCTGTATGGGAAGCATGAGGCGTAAGAACTGTCTTCGTGAAGGTATGGTTTAATGTTCTGTGTGGTTTAATGCAGTGAATGATATAATGCAGTGTGTGGTTTAATGCAGTGTATTGTTTAATGCAGTGTGTGGTTTAATGTGTGGTTTAATGCAGTGTGTGGTTTAACCAAGACTGTAGCAATAACACTGCTAACACAGGCGTTCAACACTGACTCCCTCTCAACATACAACAACAATAAATAGTGTGACACGTTATAAACACCCTGGAACACTAGAAGTGTGTCAACACACTAGTGTGGCTTAGAGAGGAAAGTCTGAATTATATACTACAAGAGCAGCATCAAGGAGGATTATGCTGACTCTACACCATGATAGATGACGCTACATCATGGTAGATGACACTGCATTGTAGACGACACTACATCATGGTAGTTGACACTACATTGTAGACGACACTACATCATGGAAGATGACACTACATCATGGTAGATGACACATCATGGTAGATGACACTGCATTGTAGATTACACTACATCATGGAAGATCACCACATCATGGTAGTTGACACTACATTGTAGATGAGACTACATCATGGTAGTTGACACTGCATTGTAGATGACACTACATGGAAGATCACCACATCATGGTAGATGACACTACGTCATGGAAGATGACGCTGCAGCGTGGTAGATGACACTACATCGTGGAAGACCATGGTAGATGACACTACATCATTTATAACACTACACCTTAGTAGATGACATTACACCATGTTAGATGACACTACACCATGGTAGATGACACTACATCATGGTAGATGACACTACATCATGGTAGGTGACACTACACCATGGTAGGTGACACTACACCATGGTAGATGACACTACATGGAAGATGACACTACATGGTAGATGACACTACATGGTAGATGACACTGCGCCATGATAGATGATAGATGACACTAGACCATGTTAGATGACACCTCACCATGGTAGATGACACTACACCATGGTAGATGACACTACACCATGGTAGATGACACTACGTGGAAGGTGACACTGCACCATGGTAGATGACTGCACCATAGTAGACGCTATACCATGGTAGATGACACTATACCATGGTAGATGACACTACACCATGGTAGATGTCACCACACCATGGTAGATGGCACTATACCATGGTAGATGATACACCATGGTAGATGACACTACACCATGGTTAATGATACTACACCATGGTAGATGACACTACATGGTAGATGACACTACACCATGGTAGATGACACTACACCATGGTAGATGACACTACACCATGGTAGATGACACTACACCATGGTTGATGACACTACACCATGGTAGATGACACTACACCATGGTAGATGACACTACACCATGGTAGATGACAATACACCATGGTAGATGACACTACATGATAGATGACACTACACCATGGTAGATGACACTACACCATGGTAGATGACGCTATACAATGGTAGATGACACTACACCATGGAAGATGACACTACACCATGGTAGATGACGCTATACAATGGTAGATGACACTACACCATGGTAAGTAAGTAAGTAAGTTTATTCAGGTATACACAAATACAGTTACATAGAATTATCATACATAGCAGCATATGTGTAGAGAACCTGGGATAACCCAAAAAAGTCAGACAGAGTGACTTATTTCCATTGGGGTCCTTTTACCTTATTATTATAATATAAAGGTTATAATATTTTCTTATTATTTTACAATGAAGATAACGTCTTATTATCATACTAAAAAGACTATCTACTACACCAAGGTCATTAAGACTATCTACAATACGAGGGTCATTACTAGGAATATGGTAAAATTTACACGTATGTTAGCTAAAAAATAGAAAATCATTCCCCTCCCTTTCTGTAGCTACATTCATCAGACACCTTTTGGCACTCTTCTTGAACTGGTTCATGCTATGACTGGCTTTGACATGTGCGGGCAGTCTGTTCCATTCCTTTATTGCTGTACAATAAAAGGTGTTTGAAGCCTGGCCACTGACTGTGGGTACTACAAAGTTGTGCTCTCTCCCCCTAGTACTATGATCGCTTTGGTTCCCAACCTTGACAAAATTGACAGCAAGATATTCTGGACATTGTGAGCAATTTTATAAACATGATTTAGCTTCAGTTGTTTTACTCTGTCTTCAACATTCAGCATATCCAACTGCTGTAATTCATCCTGGCCTACATGTTCTCTTGGTCACAGCCCCAGGATGAATCTTACGATTTTGTTCTGGGTGATTTGCAGTCTATCTTTCAGTTTTTTGTCAAGGCAGAGTACCAAGAAGAGCAAGCGTAATCCATATGGCATTGTATAAGGGCTAGACATAGGGTCCTGCGAGCCTCAGTAGGTAGACACTGAGCTTGTCTATACAGGAACTTCAGTTTGGCATTCGCTTTCTTTACTACACTTCCCTATCAATTCTCCTGACATGCATGGGTCAAAGGGGATTCCCAAATATTTTACTGATGAAACCAAAGTGATGGGCTCCCCATTACATTGAACATTAAAATTATTTACCCTTCTCAGTTTATGTTTCGTGCCAAAGAGAATGGCTTCAGTTTTCCCTAGGTGTAATGATAGTTTGTTGTCTACTAACCATTTGCTGCAAGACTCCAGTTCCAGTGTTAAAACATTAGCAATATCTTGTGGGTCTTTACCTGACACTAACAGAGCACTGTCATCTGCATACAGTAGGAGTTTGCACTTGACACTGATAGGCATATCATTGACATAACATAAGAATAATAAGGGACCCAGAATACTACCTTGGGGAACTCCACATGTTATCGGCAGGGGTTCTGATTCTGTTTTGTTGATTTTGACTATTTGTCTCCTGTTGCTAAGGTAGGACTTAAACCAGTCTACAGAACCTATACCGATAGCTTGAAGTTTATTACATAATATATTGTGGTTGACAGTATCGAAGGCCTTTTGCAGGTCTAAGGTTACCATACCTATGAGGTTCCCCTTTGACATTTCAGTTCTCAGGTAATCCATCAGATTAATAAGGGAGGTGTCGGTTGAGTAGGATCTTCTAAAGCCCGATTGATAGCTATGGAGAATGTTGTTATCATTAAGGTACTTAACTACTTGAGAATACACCGCCCTCTCTAGAATTTTAGATATTATACTGAGTATACTAACAGGCCTATAGTTGCTTACATCAGACCTACTATTTTTCTTGAAGATAGGAGTAACTCTGGCCTCCTTGAACCCCTCCGGTACGGTATTAGTGGTGATTGATAGATTTATTATGTGAGCAATAGGGATTGACACTATACAATGATAGATGACACTACACCATGGAAGATGACACTACACTATGGTAGATGACACTACACCATGGTAGACGACGCTATACAATGGTAGATGACACTACACCATGGTAGATGACGCTATACAATGGTAGATGACACTACACCATGGTAGATGACACTACACTATGGTAGATGACACTACACTATGGTAGATGACACTACACCATGGTGGATGACACTACACCATGGTAGATGACACTACACTATGGTAGATGACACTACACCATGGTAGATGACACTATACCATGGTAGATGACACTACACCATGGTAGATGACACTACACCATGGTAGACGACACTACACTATGGTAGATGACGCTATACCATGGTAGATGACACTACATGGTAGATGACACTACACTATGGTAGATGACACTACACCATGGTAGATGACACTACATGGTAGATGACACTACACTATGGTAGATGACACTACACCATGGTAGATGACACTACACCATGGTAGATGACACTACACCATCGTGGATGACGCTATACCATGATAGATGACACTACACTATGGTAGATGACACTACACCATGGTGGATGACACTACACCATGGTAGATGACACTACGTCATGGTAGATGACACTACATCATGGTAGATGACACTACACTATGGTAGATGACACTACATCGTGGATGACGCTATACCATGATAGATGACACTACATGGTAGATGACACTACATCATGGTAGATGACACTACATCATGGTAGATGACACTACACTATGGTAGATGACACTACATCATGGTAGATGACACTACACTGGTAGATGACACTACATCATGGTAGATGACACTACACTGGTAGATGACACTACATCGTGGATGACGCTATACCATGATAGATGACACTACATGGTATTGGCACTATATCATGGAAGATATCACTACATAGATGACAGTGAATATCAAGAATAATGATGGTGTCATTATCATCAAGGATTATTCTGACACTACATCAAAGAAAATAATTGAGAGTAAGAATTGTAACGAGAGAAGATATTGAGAATGATTTTATTAACAGTGATATATAACTCACCGGTGGTCAAGTGTGTAGCACCACGTTGCCTCCTTACAAGTGTTGCCCACTCTGGTAGGCTTCCACGCGTGCTGCCCACCCCTGGTAGGCTTCAGCACGTGCTGCCCACCTCTGGTAGGCTTCCACACACGTGCTGGCCACTTCTAGTAGGCTTCCACACATGTGCTGCCCACTCCTGGTAAGCTTCCACACACGTGCTGCCCACTCCTGGTAGGCTTCCACACGTGCTGCCCACTTCTGGTAGGTTTTACACACTTGACACAGTTCTTGCAAAACTTGAAGCCATTTTTAACTTCTTAATTATACGTGCGAGTTTGAATTTCGGTATTTTTTCGGAGTTTGTAACTCGAGTTATTGAATGCTGGTTTGTATATACTTTGATTTTATTCAGAATGATGTTTATATCTTTGAGAATTGAATAGGAACATCGTTAAGGGTAGTATGTATGTAGCTGTCATGCGATGACTAGTGTGAAAGCTTCTCACACACCGGCCGACAAGGTTCAACTGGTGAGTCTCCCTTGAGAGACAGAGAGCGTTGTTGCTGTTGCTGCTGCTGCTGCTGTTGCCCCGCCCAACTTATCATACATTGGACGGAAGTAAAACTTGGAGGTGCACGCTTCCGCTCAAATTATATCATGACCCGTAATGAAAGCAAGAGTAACTGTGTCATGTTGGAGGAAGTGGTAGCATGCGAGTTTAGTAGTGGTGAAGTTGGGTGTGTTGATGTTGGTGTAGTTACTAAGTCTTGCAGTGCTTTAGTAGGTCACACTGCCATGAGGAGTGTAGTGTGTGCTGCACCATGCAACACATTACAACTAGTATACATGCTGTAATATTCCTTAACGTATGCGTTTCTCTGCGTCTTTAAACCAGGTTCATCATATGATCAACACCCTTCTCACCTGACTTACCCAACAAATAAACAAACTTCTAAACTTCTGCGTTGACGTACATTGGGAATATTATAGAACAATTTTAGTTACTTTTGGAAAGGTTATATTAATTTAAAATATTATCAACAAAATTATGAATGATTTAAGTGAAAAGTAAATAAAAAGAAGGAAAGAAAATTAATGGCAAGGTAAAAACCCTAGGATATACTGGCGTGGCCTTAATACCAACATCAATACTTGTACGTCCATGTAGACTCACTTCCCAGTAGCTGGGTTAAGCTGGCTTACCTTGCTGCTGCTTTCTCTATCCCTCGTCACACTCATCTAGCAAAACCTGTGCTAAATCTATCCCATCTTCCACGCTCAACCCCTTAGAAGGGTCTTTAATTAAAGCTAGCTTGCATGTAGACTCGCAGAAGCTGACAACCTGGTGAATGTGAGGCTTGTAGTACCCAAAGTGATCAATGTGAGGCTTGTAGTACCCAAAGTGATCAATGTGAGGCTTGTAGTACCCACAGTAAGTGATCAATGTGAGGCTTGTAGTACCCACAGTAAGTGATCAATGTGAGGCTTGTAGTACCCACAGTAAGTGATCAATGTGAGGCTTGTAGTACTCACAGTAAGTGATCAATGTGAGGCTTGTAGTACTCACAGTAAGTGATCAATATGAGGGTTGTGGTACCCACAGTAAGTGATCAATATGAGGGTTGTGGTACCCACAGTAAGTGATCAAGCTTCAGAGACCTGGTACATTAAGATAATACCTTTGAATAGACTCTGATCATGTTGAGACCAGTTTAAGTACCTAGAGTGTGTTCCGGGATTCAACACCCCCGCGGCCAAAGGCCTCCCATTAGATCAGGGCCTGATCAACTAGACAGTTACTCCCTGGCCGCACGCAGTCCATTGTATGGACCACAGCCTGGATGGTCAGGTACTGACTTTAGTAATCTATCTAGTTCCCTCTTGAAGGCAGCCAGGGGTCTATTGGTAATCCCTCTTTGTGTGATAGGAGGCTGTTGAACAGTTTTGGGACCCTGACACCTATTGTGTTTTCTCATAGAGTACTCGTGATACTCCTGCTTTTCGTTTGGGGATGTTGCACCGTCTGCCGAGTCTTTTGTTTCCGAAGGGAGTAGTTTGTGTGTGCTGATTTGGGACTAGTTCCTTTAGAATTTTCCAGGTATAAATTATGATGCATCTTTCTCGCCTGCGTTTCAGAGAGAACGGGTCAAGAGACTTCAAACGTTCCCAGTAATTACGGTGCTTGACTGAACTTATACGTACAGTGAAGATACTCTGTACATTCTCGAAATCTACAATTTCGCCTGCCTTGAAAGGTCCGTTAGTGTACAGCAATATTCCAGCCGAAAGAGAACAGGTGACACAGAGGATCATTGGATTGGCATTCCTTGTTCTGAAGGCTCTCATTATCCTTCCTATCATTTTCCTAGCAGTTGTGATAATGACACTTGTGATCCTTGATGGTGAGATCCTCTGACATTATCATTCCTAAGTCCTTCACATTAATTTTTAACCCTATTGTGTAGTTAGAATTTGTTTTATACTTCGTTCTGTACACTTCACCACAAGTGGCTTCAGTCCTGAAGGACTTGTGAAGCCACATGTGGCGAAGCGTTTCCTTCAGTGTACAGTTCATGACATTAAGGAAGCCTTTCGTTGTAAGTGGCTTCACAAGTCCTTCAGGGCTTGAAGTATGTACACCTGGAGTCTACCTGGAGGGTATTCCCGCGGCCCGATCCACGACCAGGCCTCCCGTTGGAATCAGGTCCTGATCAACCAGGATGTTACTGCTGGCCACACGAAGTCCTGCTTACGAGCCACAGCCCGGCTGATCTGCCACCACCTTTAAGTTGAACAATCTTGGGCCCCGTACACTTACTGTATTTTGTCTTAGTGTACCAATGGTGCCCCTACTTTTTATTGGGGGTATTTTGTACCGCCTACCCAGTCTGTTTACCTATGTAGGGAGTGATTTATGTGTGCATATTTGGGACCATTCCTTCTAGGATTTTCCAAGTGTAGATTATGGTATATATCTCGCATGTCTTCCAGCGAGTACATGTAAGTGCTTCCAAGCGTTCGCAGTAGTTAAGGTATTTGATGGAAGTTATATGTGCAGTAAAAGTTCTCTGTACATTCTCTAGATCTGCATTTTCACCTGCTTTGAACGGAGATGTTAATGTACAGTAGTATTCTAACCTAGAGAGAAAACGTGATTTATAAAGAATCATCATTGGCTTGGCATCTCTTGTTTTAAGCGTTCTCATTGTCCATCCTGTCATTTTTTTCGCAGTTGTGATCGTGGCACTGTTGTGATACTTGAAAGTGAAATCCTCAGACATTGCCACTCCCAGGTCCCTCACATTATTTTTTCGCTCTATTGTATGATCGGAGTTTGTAGTATACTCAGTTCTAATTATATATAATATATATATATATATATATATAATATATATATATATATATATATATATAATATAAAATGTCGTGCCGAATATGTAAAACTGGTCAATTAGCAAGAACTCATTTAAAATTAAGTCCTTTCCAAAATTTTCTCTGATACGTTTAAAGATATATTTTTTTCATTAATGTTAATGTCAATTTTTTTAATTTTGCACCAAAAGAAACTTAGAAAACTTACCTAACCTTGTTATAACAAGAGCAATTTATTTTAGCCTAACCCAACTAAATATATTTTAGATTTGTTTACAGTAATTTAGTACTAAACAAACACAATGAAATATATTTTTTTCTTTAGGTTCAGAATGATTTTGGCGAAATTATTGCATACACAAATTTACGCTTGTCCTATATGGCAAGATGAACGTTGCCATTTAAGCCAAGATCGCAAGTTCTGCCTATTCGGCACGACATATATATATATATATATATATATATATAAAAATATATATAATATATATATATATATATATATATATATATAGTGCCGAATATGTAAAACTGGTCAATTAGCAAAAGTTCATTTAAAATTAAGTCCTTTCTAAAATTTACTCTATGACGTTTAAAGATATATTTTTTTTCGTTTTAATGTTGAGAATTAAAAAGAGAATATGAATGTGTAAATTCAAGAATTATGTGGATTAAAGTAAAGGTTGGATGCGAGAAGTGGGTCATAATAAGCGTGTATGCACCTGGAGAAGAGAGGAATGCAGAGGAGAGAGAGAGATTTTGGGAGATGTTAAGTGAATGTATAGGAGCCTTTGAACCAAGTGAGAGAGTATTTGTGGTAGGGGACCTGAATGCTAAAGTAGGAGGAACTTTTAGAGAGGGTGTGGTAGGTAAGTTTGGGGTGCCAGGTGTAAATGATAATGGGAGCCCTTTGATTGAACTTTGTATAGAAAGGGGTTTAGTTATAGGTAATACATATTTTAAGAAAAAGAGAATAAATAAGTATACAAGATATGATATAGGGCGAAATGACAGTAGTTTGTTGGATTATGTATTGGTAGATAAAAGACTGTTGAGTAGACTTCAGGATGTACATGTTTATAGAGGGGCCACAGATATATCAGATCACTTTCTAGTTGTAGCTACACTGAGAGTAAAAGGTAGATGGGATACAAGGAGAATAGAAGCATCAGGGAAGAGAGAGGTGAAGGTTTATAAACTAAAAGAGGAGGCAGTTAGGGTAAGAATATAAACAGCTATTGGAGGATAGATGGGCTAATGAGAGCATAGGCAATGGGGTCGAAGAGGTATGGAGTAGGTTTAAAAATGTAGTGTTAGGGTGTTCAGCAGAAGTTTGTGGTTACAGGAAAGTGGGTGCGGGAGGGAAGAGGAGCGATTGGGGGAAATTTGATGATGTGAAGAGAGTAGTAAGGGAAAAAAAAGTTAGCATATGAGAAGTTTTTACAAAGTAGAAGTGATGCAAGGAGGGAAGAGTATATGGAGAAAAAGAGAGAGGTTAAGAGAGTGGTGAAGCAATGTAAAAAGAGAGCAAATGAGAGAGTGGGTGAGATGTTATCAACAAATTTTGTTGAAATAAGAAAAAGTTTTGGAGTGAGATTAACAAGTTAAGAAAGCCTAGAGAACAAATGGATTTGTCAGTTAAAAATAGGAGAGGAGAGTTATTAAATGGAGAGTTAGAGGTATTGGGAAGATGGAGGGAATATTTTGAGGAATTGTTAAATGTTGATGAAGATAGGGAAGCTGTGATTTCGTGTATAGGGCAAGGAGGAACAACATCTTGTAGGAGTGAGGAAGAGCCAGTTGTGAGTGTGGGGAAGTTCGTGAGGCAGTAGGTAAAATGAAAGGGGTAAGGCAGCCGGGATTGATGGGATAAAGAAAAAAAATGTTAAAAGCAGGTGGGGATATAGTTTTGGAGTGGTTGGTGCAATTATTTAATAAATGTATGGAAGAGGGTAAGGTACCTAGGGATTGGCAGAGAGCATGCATAGTTCCCTTTGTATAAAGGCAAAGGGGATAAAAGAGAGTGCAAAAATTATAGGGGGATAAGTCTGTTGAGTATACCTGGCAAAGTGTATGGTAGAGTTATTATTGAAAGAATTAAGAGTAAGACGGTGAATAGGATAGCAGATGAACAAGGAGGCTTTAGGAAAGGTAGGGGGTGTGTGGACCAGGTGTTTACAGTGAAACATATAAGTGAACAGTATTTAGATAAGGCTAAAGAGGTCTTTGTGGCATTTTTTGGATTTGGAAAAGGCGTATGACAGGGTGGATAGGGGGGCAAGTGGGAGATGTTGCAGGTGTATGGTGTAGGAGGTAGGTTACTGAAAGCAGTGAAGAGTTTTACGAGGATAGTGAGGCTCAAGTTAGAGTATGTAGGAAAGAGGGAAATTATTTCCCAGTAAAAGTAGGCCTTAGACAGGGATGTGTGATGTCACCGTGGTTGTTTAATATATTTTATGATGGGTTGTAAGAGAAGTAAATGCGAGGGTCTTGGCAAGAGGCGTGGAGTTAAAAGATAAAGAATCACACATAAAGTGGGAGTTGTCACAGTTGCTCTTTGCTGATGACACTGTGCTCTTGGGAGATTCTGAAGAGAAGTTGCAGAGATTGGTGGATGAATTTGGTAGGTGTGCAAAAGAAGAAAATTGAAAGTGAATACAGGAAAGAGTAAGGTTATGAGAAAAAAGATTAGGTGATGAAAGATTGGATATCAGATTGGAGGGAGAGAGTATGGAGGAGGTGAATGTATTCAGATATTTGGAGTGGACGTGTCAGCGGATAGGTCTATGAAAGATGAGGTGAATCATAGAATTGATGAGGGGAAAAGGGTGAGTGGTGCACTTATGAGTCTGTGGAGACAAAGAACTTTGTCCTTGGAGGCAAAGAGGGGAATGTATGAGAGTATAGTTTTACCAATGCTCTTATATGGGTGTGAAGCATGGGTGATGAATGTTGCAGCGAGGAGAAGGCTGGAGGCAGTGGAGATGTCATGTCTGAGAGCAATGTGTGGTGTGAAATATAATGCAGAGAATTCGTAGTTTGGAAGTTAGGAGGAGGTGCGGGATTACCAAAACTGTTGTCCAGAGGGCTGAGGAAGGGTTGTTGAGGTGGTTTGGATATGTGGAGAGAATGGAGCGAAACAGAATAACTTCAAGAGTGTATCAGTCTGTAGTGGAAGGAAGGCGGGGTAGGGGTCGGCCTAGGATAGGTTGGAGGGAGGGGGTAAAGGAGGTTTTGTGTGCGAGGGGCTTGGACTTCCAGCAGGCATGCGTGAGCGTGTTTGATAGGAGTGAATGGAGACAAATGGTTTTTAATACTTGACGTGCTGTTGGAGTGTGAGCAAAGTAACATTGATGAAGGGGTTCAGGGAAACCGGCAGGCCGGAATTGAGTCCTGGAGATGGGAAGTACAGTGCCTGCACTCTGAAGGAGGGGTGTTAATGTTGCAATTTAAAAACTGTAGTGTAAAGCACCCTTCTGGCAAGATAGTGATGGAGTGAATGATGGTGAAAGTTTTTCTTTTTCGGGCCACCCTGCCTTGGTGGGAATCGGCCAGTGTGATAATAAAAAAAAAATAAAATAAAAATTTATAATTTTGCACCACAAGGAACTTAGAAAACTTACCTAACCTTATTATAACAAGCGCAATTTATTTTAGCCTAACCCAACTAAATATATTTTAGATTTGTTTACAATAATTTAATGCTAACCAAACACAGTGAAATATATTTTTTTCGTTAGGTTCAGAATGGTTTTGGCGAAATTATTGCATGCACAAATTTTCACTTGTCCTATATGGCAAGATGAATGTTGCTATTTAAGCCAAGATCGCAAGTTCTGCCTATTCGGCACGACATACACACACACACACACACACACACAACACCACACACACACACACACACACACACAAAACACACACACACACACACACATATATATATATATATATATATATATATATATATATATATATATATATATATATAATATATGTATATATGTATAATATATATAAAATATATATCCTCCATTTTTCCATAACGGTAGTTGGAATTTGTGTTCATTGAACCTCATATTGTTTTCCGTTGCTCATTGGAAAACTTGGTTCACATCTTCTTGGAGGTTAAGCGTGTCCTCCAACAGATGACAGTCTCGTGCAGATCCTAGTGTAGTCTGCAAAGGATGACAACACGGTGTTGAGCGAATTTCAGACCTCTGGAGGTTATTCCGGGGATCAACGCCCCCGCGGCCCGGTCCACGACCAGGCCTCCCGATGGATCAGGGCCTGATCAACTAGGCTGTTACTGCTGGCCGCACGCAGTCCAACGTACGAGCCACAGCTCGGCTGATCCGGCACTGACTTTAGGTATCTGTCCAGCTCTCTCTTGAAGGCAGCCAGGGGTTTATTGGCAATTCCCCTAATGCTTGATGGGAGGCTGTTGAACAGTTTTGGGCCCCGGACACTTATGGTGTTTTCCCTTAGTGTACCAATGGCGCCCCTACTTTTTATTG
Organism: Cherax quadricarinatus; assembly: GCF_026875155.1. Lineage (NCBI taxonomy): Eukaryota > Metazoa > Arthropoda > Malacostraca > Decapoda > Parastacidae > Cherax > Cherax quadricarinatus. The sequence goes on along the minus strand of NC_069435.1, from coordinate 4,607,215 downwards.
GGGGCATTTTGCATCGCCTGCCCAGTCTTTTACTTTCGTAGGGAGTGATTTCTGTGTGCAGATTTGAGACCATTCCTTCCAAGATTTTCCACGTTAGATTATGATATATCTCTCCCTCCTGCGTTCCAACGAGTACAAGCCAAGTGCTTCCAAGCGTTCCCAGTAGTTAAGGTGCTTGACAGAACTTATACGTGCAGTAAAGGATCTCTGTACACTCTCTAGATCTGCGATTTCACCTGCTTTGAGTGGAGATGTTATTGTACAGCAGTATTCCAGCCTAGAGAGAACAAGTGATTTGAAAAGGATCAACATGGGCTTGGCATCTCTCGTTTTGAAAGTTCTCATTATCCATCTTATCATTTTCTTTGCACGTGCGATCGTGGTACTGTTGTGATCCTTGAAAGTGAGATCCTCAGACATTACTACTCCCAGGTCCCTTACATTATTTTTCCGCTCTATTGTATGGCCGGAGTCAGTAGTATACTCTGTTCTAGTTATTATCTCCTCCAGTTTTCCATAACGGAGTAGTTGGAATTTGTCCTCATTGAACATCATATTGTTTACCGTTGCCCACTGGAAAACTTTGTTCATATCTTCTTGGAGGTTAACCGCGTCCTCAGCAGATGACAGCCTCATGCAGATCCTAGTATCATCCGCAAAGGATGATACGGTGCTGTGGTGTACATCTCTGCAACACAATTGTCCTCCAAGACTTGTTAAGTTATACCATGAATTAAGTCAAGATCCCAGACTTCACCTTACGAAACAGACAAAGCAAATGTGATAAATAGTAATTATGGTCAAGGTAGATTATAGTGGAAAAATTAAAATGTTATTAGAAGACAGGGGAACTTAGGTGCCTCTTAATGGCTCCTACTGTGTAGAGCTATGTAACACACTGACGCCAGTGGCACAGTATGTATTGCTATTCTTTATCCCTGGTTGAAATTCCTTGGTTTATCTAGGTTTAAATTCAGGAATTGTCGTAGGTTTAAATTCCTTGGTTTATCTAGGTTTAAATTCGGGAATTGTCGTAGGTTTAAATTCCTTGGTTTATCTAGGTTTAAATTCGGGAATTGTCTTAGGTCTAAATTCCTTGGTTTATCTTGGTTTAAATTCTGGAATTATCCTAGTTTTATATTCGTTTGTTTTTCCTAGCAGTTGTAAAAGTTTAATATGTATGTATGAGGCGTTAATAAAGTCTGGTGTTGCTAGCATGTTGACCACGTGTTGCAGGTTGGTGTTGCTAGCATGTTGACCACGTGTTGCAGGTTGGTGTTGCTAGCATGTTGACCACGTGTTGCAGGTTGGTGTTGCTAGCATGTTGACCACGTGTTGCAGGTTGTGTTGCTAGCATGTTGACCACGTGTTGCAGGTTGGTGTTGCTAGCATGTTGACCACGTGTTGCAGGTTGGTGTTGCTAGCATGTTGACCACGTGTTGCAGGTTGGTGTTGCTAGCATGTTGACCACGTGTTGCAGGTTGGTGTTGCTAGCATGTTGACCACGTGTTGCAGGTTGGTGTTGCTAGCATGTTGACCACGTGTTGCAGGTTGGTGTTGCTAGCATGTTGACCACGTGTTGCAGGTTGGTGTTGCTAGCATGTTGACCACGTGTTGCAGGTTGGTGTTGCTAGCATGTTGACCACGTGTTTGCAGGTTGGTGTTGCTAGCATGTTGACCACGTGTTGCAGGTTGGTGTTGCTAGCATGTTGACCACGTGTTGCAGGTTGGTGTTGCTAGCATGTTGACCACGTGTTGCAGGTTGGTGTTGCTAGCATGTTGAGCACATGTGTTGCAGGTTGGTGTTGCTAGCATGTTGACCACGTGTTGCAGGTTGGTGTTGCTAGCATGTTGAGCACATGTGTTGCAGGTTGGTGTTGCTAGCATGTTGACCACGTGTTGCAGGTTGGTGTTGCTAGCATGTTGAGCACATGTGTTGCAGGTTGGTGTTGCTAGCATGTTGACCACGTGTTGCAGGTTGGTGTTGCTAGCATGTTGACCACGTGTTGCAGGTTGGTGTTGCTAGCATGTTGACCACGTGTTGCAGGTTGGTGTTGCTAGCATGTTGACCACGTGTTGCAGGTTGGTGTTGCTAGCATGTTGAGCACATGTGTTGCAGGTTGGTGTTGCTAGCATGTTGACCAGTGTTGCAGGTTGGTGTTGCTAGCATGTTGACCACGTGTTGCAGGTTGGTGTTGCTAGCATGTTGACCACGTGTTGCAGGTTGGTGTTGCTAGCATGTTGAACACATGTGTTGCAGGTTGGTGTTGCTAGCATGTTGACCACGTGTTGCAGGTTGGTGTTGCTAGCATGTTGAGCACATGTGTTGCAGGTTGGTGTTGCTAGCATGTTGACCACGTGTTGCAGGTTGGTGTTGCTAGCATGTTGACCACGTGTTGCAGGTTGGTGTTGCTAGCATGTTGACCACGTGTTGCAGGTTGGTGTTGCTAGCATGTTTACCACGTGTTGCAGGTTGGTGTTGCTAGCATGTTGAGCACATGTGTTGCAGGTTGGTGTTGCTAGCATGTTGACCACGTGTTGCAGGTTGGTGTTGCTAGCATGTTGACCACGTGTTGCAGGTTGGTGTTGCTAGCATGTTGAGCACATGTGTTGCAGGTTGGTGTTACTAGCATGTTGACCACGTGTTGCAGGTTGGTGTTGCTAGCATGTTGAGCACATGTGTTGCAGGTTGGTGTTGCTAGCATGTTGACCACGTGTTGCAGGTTGGTGTTGCTAGCATGTTGAGCACATGTGTTGCAGGTTGGTGTTGCTAGCATGTTGACCACGTGTTGCAGGTTGGTGTTGCTAGCATGTTGACCACGTGTTGCAGGTTGGTGTTGCTAGCATGTTGACCACGTGTTGCAGGTTGGTGTTGCTAGCATGTTGACCACGTGTTGCAGGTTGGTGTTGCTAGCATGTTGAGCACATGTGTTGCAGGTTGGTGTTGCTAGCATGTTGACCACGTGTTGCAGGTTGGTGTTGCTAGCATGTTGACCACGTGTTGCAGGTTGGTGTTGCTAGCATGTTGAGCACATGTGTTGCAGGTTGGTGTTGCGAGCATGTTGACCACATGTGTTGCAGGTTGATGTTGCTGGCATGTTGAGCACATGTGTTGCAGGTTGGTGTTGCTAACATGTTGACCACATGTGTTGCAGGTTGGTGTTGCTAGCATGTTGAGCACATGTGTTGCAGGTTAGTGTTGCGAGCATGTTGACCACATGTGTTGCAGGTTGATGTTACTGGCATGTTGAGCACATGTGTTGCAGGTTGGTGTTGCTAGCATGTTGACCACATGTGTTGCAGGTTGGTGTTGCTAGCATGTTGACCACATGCGTTGCAGGTTGGTGTTGCGAGCATGTTGACCACATGTGTTGCAGGTTGGTGTTGCGAGCATGTTGACCACATGTGTTGCAGGCTGGTGTTGCTAGCATGTTGACCACATGTGTTGCAGGTTGGTGTTGCGAGCATGTTGACCACATATGTTGCAGGTTGGTGTTGCTAGCATGTTGACCACATGTGTTGCAGGTTGGTGTTGCGAGCATGTTGAGCACATGTGTTGCAGGTTGGTGTTGCGAGCATGTTGAGCACATGTGTTGCAGGTTGGTGTTGCGAGCATGTTGACCACATGTATTGCAGGTTGGTGTTGCGAGCATGTTGACCACATGTGTTGCAGGTTGGTGTTGCGAGCATATTGACCACATGTGTTGCAGGTTGGTGTTGCGAGCATGTTGACCACATGTGTTGCAGGTTGGTGTTGCGAGCATGTTGACCACATGTGTTGCAGGTTGGTGTTGCGAGCATGTTGACCACATGTGTTGCAGGTTGGTGTTGCGAGCATGTTGACCACATGTGTTGCAGGTTGGTGTTGCGAGCATGTTGACTACATGTGTTGCAGGTTGGTGTTGCGAGCATGTTGACCACATGTGTTGCAGGTTGGTGTTGCGAGCATGTTGACCACATATGTTGCAGGTTGGTGTGCGAGCATGTTGGCCACATGTGTTGCAGGTTGGTGTTGCGAGCATGTTGGCCACATGTGTTGCAGGTTGGTGTTGCTAGCATGTTGACCACATGTGTTGCAGGTTGGTGTTGCGAGCATGTTGGCCACATGTGTTGCAGGTTGGTGTTGCGAGCATGTTGAGCACATGTGTTGCAGGTTGGTGTTGCGAGCATGTTGAGCACATGTGTTGCAGGTTGGTGTTGCGAGAATGTTGGCCACATGTGTTGCAGGTTGGTGTTGCGAGCATGTTGAGCACATGTGTTGCAGGTTGGTGTGGCGAGCATGTTAAGCACATGTGTTGCAGGTTGGTGTTGCGAGCATGTTAACCACGTGTGTTTCAGACGTGTTGCGAGCAATTTGACTACATGTGTTGCAGGCTGGTCTTGCGAGCGTGTTGACCACATATATTGCAGGCTGGTGTTGCGAGCAATTTGACATGTGTTGCAGGTTGATGTTGCGAGCATAACCACATGTGTTGCAGACGTGTTGCGAGCAATTTGACTACATGTGTTGCAGGCTGGTCTTGCGAGCGTGTTGACCACATGTGTTGCAGGCTGGTGTTGAGCGCAATTTGACATGTGTTGCAGGCTGGTGTTGCGAGCATGTTGATCACATGTGTTGCAGGCTGGTGTTGCGAGCAATTTGACATGTATTGCAGGCTGGTGTTGCGAGCAATATAACCACATGTGTTGCAGGTTGGTGTTGCGAGCATGTTGACCACATGTGTTGCAGGCTGGTGTTGCGAGCAATTTGACATGTGTTGCAGGCTGATGTTGCGAGCATGTTAACCACATGTGTTGCAGACGTGTTGCGAGCAATTGACTACATGTGTTGCAGGCTGGTCTTGCGAGCGTGTTGACCACATGTGTTGCAGGCTGGTTTTGCGAGCAATTTGACATTTGTTGCAGGCTGGTGTTGCGAGCATATTGACCACATGTGTTACAGGTTGGTGTTGTAAGCATGTTGACCACATGTGTTGCAGGCTGGTGTTGTGAGCATGTTGACCACGTGTGTTGCAGGGAGTAACGGTGACCAGACCAGGGAAAGGTGGTGAGAGAACGGGGGTGGGCGGGGGTAGGGGAGGGCTTTGAGAGGGTGTAGGGGGCGTGAGAGTGGGTGGAGAAGGGGGTGGAAGACAGTTATGTTAGTGGGTGGTGGTGGTGACGGCTGCCACACGCTGAAGATTGTGCTCAACCACAGTAATGTTCTCAAAACCATCCATGGACACCTCCTCCTCCTCCTCCTCCTCCTCCTCCTCCTCCTCCTCCTCTTCCTCTTCCTCTTCCTCCTCTTCCTCCTCCTCTTCCCATTTTCTTTTTGCTCTTCCTTTTTTCCCTCTTTCTACTGTCTTCCATATCTTCCTCTTATTCTTCGTCATTCTCCTACACCACCTCCTCACTTCTGCTTCTTTCGTCACCATTGTTGCCACTAACTTATTACTACTACTACTACTACTGCTGCTACTACTACTACCACCACTACTGCTACTACTACTACTACTGCTACTACTGCTGCTACTACTACTACTGCTACTACTACTACTACTGCTACTACTACTACCGCTACTACTACTACTACTGCTACTACTACCGCTACTACTACCGCTACTACTACTACTACTACTGCTACTACTACTGCTACTACTACTACCGCTACTACTACTACCGCTACTACTACTACTACTGCTACTACTACCACCACTACTGCTACTACTACTACCACTACTACACTACTACTACCACTACTACTACTACTGCTGCTACTACTACTACCACCACTACTGCTACTACTACTACCACTACTACCACTACTACTACCACTACTACTACTACTGCTACTACTGCTACTACTACTACTGCTACTACTACTACTGCTGCTACTACTACTACCGCTACTACTACTACTACTACTACTGCTACTACTACCGCTACTACTACTACTACTGCTACTACTACTACCGCTGCTACTACTACTACTACTGCTACTACTACTACTACTACTGCTACTACTACTACAACTACTGCTACTACTACTACCGCTACTACTACTACTACTGCTACTACTACCGGCTACTACTACCGTACTACTATTAGGGCTACTGCTATTCACTACTACCTGCTACTACTGACTATATTCTACTACTACTACTACGTGCTCTACTACTGCTCTACTATACCGCTATACTTACATACTATACTTGTATCCTTATATCGTACTACACGCTACACTACTACTACTGCTACTATATACTACATACGCTGCTACTATAACTACTCCTGCTACTATTACTACTACTGCTACCGCTAACTACTACTACTATATACTAGTTCGCTACTACTATAACAGTACTACTATATTACTACCAACTGCTACTATATTACTAACAACCATACTACTACACCACAATACACTACCAACACCATTACTACATATATACTATACAACTACTACTACACCACACACTGCTACTACTACTATACTACGAATCATACTACCTACACTAGTCGAACAACACTACTACTAACTACCACTATACACCAACCACACCACCACGTATACACTATACTACTACACCACCATAATACCACCATACTACTACTACTACCCACTTGTACTACACTTACTACTACCACATGTACTACATACTACTATACACACTACTACTGCTACTATACCATACTACCACTACAACTTTACTACTACCACTATACTACAACCTACTACTACTACACTACTACTACTACTACTACTACCATACTACTACTACTACTACTACCACTACTATACCATACTAATACTACTTACTACTATACTACTACTTACTACTACTACCACTACTACTACTACTACTACTACTACTACTACTACCACTACTACTACTACTACTACTACCACTACTACTACTACTACTAATACTACTACTACTACCACTACTACTACTACTAATACTACTACTACCACCACCACCACCACTACTACTACTACTACTACTACTACTACTACTACCACTACTACTACTACTACTACTACCACCACCACCACTACTACTACTACTACTACTACTATCTATCTTTCCTCAGGCTCTGATATCCGGGTGGTAAGATTATGTCTGTTATCTAGATATCAGATCTTGAGGAAAGATAGAAGGAACAGAGCGGAAGGAGGAGTTGCACTGCTCATTAAAAACTGATGAGTATTTGAAGAAATGTAAGTGTAGGTATACTCGTCTGTATTTGCTAACCTTTATATGGTAGCAGGGCTTGATTCACAGCTCCTGGCCCCGGTGGTATTTCCCCCGGGGGAGTGCCCGTCTTTCCCACCAATTCCTTTGATCAGAGATCAAGCTTCTTGGTCACATAGTCACTGCAAGAGGCGTTACCACCAACCAAAGTCAGGTCAGTGCCCTTTAAAATGTTCCGAAACCTAACACTGCTGATGTCGTAAGATGATGTGTGGACTTAGCTGGTTTCTACAGAGCTTTCATTGCAATTTTTTTTCTTCCATTGCATCTCTGTTAACTGAATTACTTAAGATGCTCTTTAATTTGGACCTTCCATCCAGAAAGAACATTTCGGGCATTAAAACATAAGCTAATTTATCCTTTAATAAAATTTCCTTATTTTGAAAAGCCTTTCTATCTGACAACAAACACTACTGTTATTGCCATGGGTTCCTCCTAGAGCAAAACACTGATGGCAAGTTGAACCCAGCTGCATTTGTTAGTCGAGTCTTAACCGAGGCTGAGTATAATTATTCTGTTACTGAGCGAGAAACATTAGCCATTGTGTGGGCTTTAAAATATTTCTGTGATGTCTACCAGTTCATGTCTTGATAGATAATGTATGTAACTCCTACAGTATAGCAATGTACAACTCCTGCAGTGTAGCGATAAAAGTAAGTCAGAAACTCAACGGGAAATTCCTCACTCGGTTTGATCTGTCTTGTATGTTCAGGGTTTGACTGTACTTCCAGCTTCTCGGCCTCCTGAGGGTGTAGAGCTAGAATTCTTGTATCTCTTACATATCTTGTATTACTTACATATCTTGTAACTCTTAAGAGTGTTGATATACAAGGTGTCCTGTATGTCTGGTACAATATGATATAACACACACAACACCATCACTGCTAATATCATGCGCCGTGTACTTGTTGACTGGATCTCTCATAAACATTCATGTACCAGTAATATTAGTGGCCACATTAAATACGTTATTTGAATTTGATTTATTGTTATTTTTTTCGAATTTCTTAACGGTTCTAGACTTCTGGGTTAGATGGTCGGATAAGGAAGACACATTTTGGGATTTATATGTAGAACATCAATATGAGCTATGTAACTGTACAGAAATTAATGCACTTAGTTTTGTTGCTGGTTCAGTCTTTCGTATCTTCAGCCGGTAGAGTCCTCTGACGTGAACCAGTTGCTCTACATCCCTGGAGCTGTTAAGAAATACGTATATGATTGCCCCTGAGGAGCGTTGTGCCAGTGTATCATTCAATAACTGAATACTGATGAATAATCTTACATTTTTTGGGCTCGATGGCCCACCCATTACTGCCATCTATAGGACAGTTTCAAACCCCTTGTGACTACAAGAACTGCGCAGTTCCCCTGTATAACAAGTTAGGTTTGAAACCTACCTTGCCCTTGTGGCGTAGCTATGACACATGCTGGTCATCTGCTTCCAATTAAAGTGTTGATGCGGGAGCAAGCAAGACGCCATTGCCCTTTCTGGGAGGGTCGTCCCTCAGGATGTTATGTAGGGGGGTATTGGAACGTAACGTAATTATTGATCGGGGAATATGGGAGTATAAGGATGAGTCAGTAGGCAGGGGATAGGCAGGCGAGGTGGTAGGAGAAATGATTAGCGGAGGTCGGTAATGTGAGGTCACTGGTGACTACACCTTCACCTCTCATTACTCTACTCACCACACTACTCACCCTCTCACTACTTGAAATAAAAATAAATGAGTAAATAACGGGGACAGTGAATATTACTATTCTACTCAAACACAGTTTATTATTAAGTCCTTGTACAATAATATATTTGGGAACAGGAGAACATTATTGTGGTTTAGATAAATGGGGTGGTACATATAAGCAGTGAGACAGGGAACACAATCAACTTGACGAAAATGAATATAACTTACAATATAGTTCAGAGGACAGTTCACCACAGGAACTAAGCCACAGGTCACAAGACCTATACAGCACGAGTACTGCTCCAAGCCAGTACTCTGCCCAATGTCTCCAACAGTCTCCTCCCGAGACTTCAGCAGCCTTCTCCCGAGCCCTGCACCCCAGCAGTAGCTCCTCCTGAGCTATGCACACAGCAGCAGCTCCGTTCGAAGTCTCACGATCATGCTCTTCCTTGGGCTTATATGGTGGTCCAAGCACCCTCCACAATGAGGTGTGCACCACGTGTACGACCTGACGCCGAGATCTGACGCCAGTGACGAACAAAGGAGCTGAGACTTAAGCTGAAAAGGCGTGGCTGCTTAGCCACTTGCCAAGGCAAGATGACCATATAATTAGGTCTCTCTAGAGACCTCACAAGCCCAGCTGAACTACATCACAAGGGCTGAAAGGGGCTGAAAGGGGTTGATATACCCCCTCCTGGAGAAAAGTTCTCCACAACACATGTTGAAAATATAAAATACTGACAAGTTGAAGCTTAAGACACGTGTGCAGCATATTGGTATCTTTGTTAATGAAATGTTTCGTCTGAACATTAGGCTTCTTCGGTCAAATACAGAGGGATAAATAACAGTGAAATAAAGATGATGTAATCGGTCCATCAATCTTGGAGACACATGTGCAACAGTTAGTCAACAATATTACGAAACTTTTCGCCTGTACTATAGGCTTCATCAGTTGAATACAGAGGTGAGTTTAAAAAGGACACGTGAGCAAACACTGGGACACACCCATTATAAAACATTTAGGTACACTGGGGACCTTAAAGATCCCAGTACCGTAACACCTTCCAAAAAACACGTCCCAGTATTTGGTCACGTGACTTTGTAACCAACCTAGGGGACGACATAAACACCTTGCTGTCTTGTTAACTTACAGATGGTAGGCATCTTGAGGACGTTGCATGGAGATTGACATGTGCAGCAGTTGAGTAGCATGAGAACAGAGTCTGAAACTCCGTTCTCATGCTTTAGCTTCATATCGTTTCAGACAGTGTAGCTGAGCTCTTCTCCAGACTGAGGGACTGACCACCTCAGATACTTTTTCTGATTACATCATCTAAATTTCATTACTACTGCTGCATCTGTATTTGACTGAAGAAGCCTACTGTGTAGGTGAAACATTCCATCAATAAAGATACCCAACTGTTGTTGCACATGTGTCTTAATCTCCAACTTGTCGGGATTTTATACCATTTTCCATTGACCATCTCTTGAGGTAATTCTCATGTATTTGTTGTCCCGTTTGTAGTATAGTTACTAGATCTCTTCCCTTCACGGGAGGTTTCTTGATGCTGGTGAAGGGTTCTTGATACAGGGAGTTAGACCTCCTACCCTTCCCTTCCTTCAGTTAAAAATTATTGCCTCCCTGTCCCCAGGTGCTGTATGATCTCTACGGATTCAGCGCTTCCTAATTATAATCGTAATTCAAGTTGTCTTGCGTGCGTTGAGTTGCATGAGGCTGGGGTTGAGATGTGAGGGACACCTGATTGTGCGATCACAACCACTGAAATACACCTTCTTATATGTGTAAGTTGTATTATCTCATACAGTGAGTGTGAAGTATGGAGGGCAGGTGTTGTATTATTACAAGACACGTGTGTTACAGTAACTTGTTACAAGATACATGTGTTACAGTAACTTGTTACAAGACACATGTTTTACAGTAACTTGTTACAAGATACATGTGTTACAGTAACTTGTTACAAGACACATGTTTTACAGTAACTTGTTACAAGATACATGTGTTACAGTAACTTGTTACAAGACACATGTGTTACAGCAACTTGTTACAAGACACATGTTTTACAGTAACTTGTTACAAGACACATGTTTTACAGTAACTTGTTACAAGACACATGTTTTACAGTAACTTGTTACAAGACACACGTGTTACAGTAACTTGTTACAAGACACATGTTTTACAGTAACTTGTTACAAGACACATGTGTTACAGTAACTTGTTACAAGACACACGTGTTACAGTAACTTGTTACAAGACACATGTTTTACAGTAACTTGTTACAAGACACATGTTTTACAGTAACTTGTTACAAGACACACGTGTTACAGTAACTTGTTACAAGACACATGTTTTACAGTAACTTGTTACAAGACACATGTTTTACAGTAACTTGTTACAAGACACATGTTTTACAGTAACTTGTTACAAGATACATGTGTTACAGTAACTTGTTACAAGACACGTGTTACAGTAAATTGATACAAGACACACATGTGTTACAGTAACTTATTACAAGACATGTGTGTTACAGTAACTTGTTACAAAACACATGTGTTACAGTAACTTGTTGCAAGACATGTGTGTTACAGTAACTTGTTACAAGACACATGTGTTACAGTAACTTATTACAAGACATGTGTGTTACAGTAACTTGTTACAAGACACACATGTTACAGTAACTTGTTACAAGACACACATGTGTTACAGTAACTTGTTACAAGACACACATGTGTTACAGTAACTTGTTACAAGACACACATGTTACAGTAACTTGTTACAAGACACACATGTGTTACAGTAATTTGTTACAAGACACATGTGTTGCAGTAACTTGTTACATGTGTTACAGTAACTTTACTGTTAAAAGACATGTGTGTTACAGTAACTTTACAGTTACAAGACGCGAGTGTTACAGTAACTTTACTGTTACAAGACACGAGTGTTACAGTAACTTTGCACTTACAAGACGCGAGTGTTACAGTAACTTTACTGTTACAAGACACGAGTGTTACAGTAACTTTGCACTTACAAGACGCGAGTGTTACAGTAACTTTGCACTTACAAGACGCGAGTGTTACAGTAACTTTGCACTTACAAGACGCGAGTGTTACAGTAACTTTATTGTTACAAGACGCGAGTGTTACAGTAACTTTATTGTTACAAGACGCGAGTGTTACAGTAACTTTACAGTTACAAGACGCGAGTGTTACAGTAACTTTACAGTTACAAGACGCGAGTGTTACAGTAACTTTATTGTTACAAGACGCGAGTGTTACAGTAACTTTATTGTTACAAGACGCGAGTGTTACAGTAACTTTACAGTTACAAGACGCGAGTGTTACAGTAACTTTACAGTTACAAGACGCGAGTGTTACAGTAACTTCATTGTTACAAGACGCGAGTGTTACAGTAACTTTATTGTTACAAGACGCGAGTGTTACAGTAACTTTACAGTTACAAGACGCGAGTGTTACAGTAACTTTATTGTTACAAGACGCGAGTGTTACAGTAACTTTATTGTTACAAGACGCGAGTGTTACAGTAACTTTACAGTTACAAGACGCGAGTGTTACAGTAACTTTATTGTTACAAGACGCGAGTGTTACAGTAACTTTACAGTTACAAGACGCGAGTGTTACAGTAACTTTATTGTTACAAGACGCGAGTGTTACAGTAACTTTGCACTTACAAGACGCGAGTGTTACAGTAACTTTGCACTTACAAGACGCGAGTGTTACAGTAACTTTGCACTTACAAGACATGTGTTAAAGTGACTTTACAGTTACATTAACAGTGTTGGAGAAGTGATGATAACAGTAGTGTTGGAGAAGTGATGATAACAGTAGTGTTGGAGAAGTGATGATAACAGTAGTGTTGGAGAAGTGATGATAACAGTAGTGTTGGAGAAGTGATGATAACAGTAGTGTTGGAGGAGTGATGATAACAGTAGTGTTGGAGAAGTGATGATAACAGTAGTGTTGGAGGAGTGATGATAACAGTAGTGTTGGAGAAGTGACGATAACAGTAGTGTTGGAGGAGTGATGATAACAGTAGTGTTGGAGGAGTGATGATAACAGTAGTGTTGGAGGAGTGATGATAACAGTAGTGTTGGGAGCAATAATAACAGCAGTGTTGGAGGAGTGATGATAACAGTAGTGTTGGGAGCGATAATAACAGCAGTGTTGGAGGAGTGATGATAACAGTAGTGTTGGAGGAGTGATGATAACAGTAGTGTTGGGAGTGATGTTAACAGTAGTGTTGGAGGAGTGATAATAACAGTAGTGTTGGAGGAGTGATGATAACAGTAGTGTTGGAGGAGTGATGATAACAGTAGTGTTGGAGGAGTGATAACAGCAGTGTTGGAGGAGTGATGATAACAGTAGTGTTGGAGGAGTGATGATAACAGTAGTGTTGGAGGAGTGATAATAACAGCAATGTTGGAGGAGTGATAATAACAGCAGTGTTGGAGGAGTGATAATAGCAGTGTTGGAGGAGTGATGATAACAGTAGTGTTGGGAGTGATGATAACAGCAGTGTTGGAGGAGTGATAATAACAGCAATGTTGGAGGAGTGATAATAACAGCAATGTTGGAGGAGTGATAATAACAGCAATGTTGGAGGAGTGATAATAACAGCAATGTTGGAGGAGTGATAATAACAGCAATGTTGGAGGAGTGATAATAACAGCAATGTTGGAGGAGTGATAATAACAGTAGTGTTGGGAGTGATGATAACAGTAGTGTTGGAGGAGTGATGATAACAGCAGTGTTGGAGAAGTGATAATAACAGCAGTGTTGGAGGAGTGATAATAACAGCAATGTTGGAGGAGTGATATTAACAGTAGTGTTGGAGAAGTGATAACAGCAGTGTTGGAGGAGTGATAATAACAGCAATGTTGGAGGAGTGATGATAACAGCAGTGTTGGAGAAGTGATAATAACAGCAGTGTTGGAGGAGTGATGATAACAGTAGTGTTGGAGGAGTGATGATAACAGCAGTGTTGGAGAAGTGATAATAACAGCAGTGTTGGAGGAGTGATAATAACAGTAGTGTTGGGAGTGATGATAACAGTAGTGTTGGAGGAGTGATGATAACAGCAGTGTTGGAGAAGTGATAATAACAGCAGTGTTGGAGGAATGATAATAGCAGTGTTGGAGGAGTGATAACAGCAGTGTTGGAGGAGTGATAATAACAGTAGTGTTGGAGGAGTAATAACAGCAGTGTTGGAGGAGTGATAATAACAGCAGTGTTGGAGGAGTGATAATAACAGTAGTGTTGGAGGAGTGATAATAACAGTAGTGTTGGAGGAGTGATAATAATAGCAGTTTTGGAGAAGTGATGATAGCTGTAGTGTTGGTGGTGCTAGCAGTAGTGTTGGTGGTGGTGACAGTAGTGTTGGTGGTGCTAGCAGTAGTGTTGGTGGTGGTGACAGTAGTGTTGGTGGTGGTAGCAGTAGTGTTAGTGGTGGTGACAGTAGTGTTGGTGGTGCTAGCAGTAGTGTTGGTGGTGGTGACAGTAGTGTTGGTGGTGGTAGCAGTAGTGTTGGTGGTGGTGACAGTAGTGTTGGTGGTGCTAGCAGTAGTGTTGGTGGTGGTGACAGTAGTGTTGGTGGTGGTAGCAGTAGTGTTAGTGGTGGTGACAGTAGTGAAAATAAATGGTATAAAATACCGACACAATGGAAACATAAACACATATGCAGTTTAATGTGATCCTTTATTGACAACGTTTCGCCCACACAGTGGGCTTTTTCAAGTCACAAACAGATCTACCTGGGTGGGAGGTACGCGAGTATTTATTGTCAGGTTCAGAATGTTGAGGTCAGGTGAAGAAGGCTGCATGTGATGATCTACCTGGTGGGGTTATAGAGTCTAAAATCTTGGGTAGCTTGGCAGGGGTATTGGACAAGTTGTGAGCAGACCTTCTGCAGTGCTCTATGTTCTTATGTGGGATAGCGATGAAGAAGTTTCTTGGCAAGTGGTTCAGCTATGTTATAGAATCCATTGTTCTGGTTGAAATTGTTGGTTATAGAGATAAGCGATGATTCCAGGATTCTTCGGTATTGAGTGTTGTCTTCTGTGGCGATAAGTCTTGAGTTTCTGTAGTTAATTAAATGGTTGTGTGAATTCCGATGTTGTACACAGGCATTCCTTGTATCATCAGTCCTGCTTGCGTATTGGCGTTCTGAAATACGTGTTTGGAGGTCTCTTGATGTTTCGCCCACGTATAATTTGTTACAGTCATTACAAGGGATTATGTATACCCCTGCAGAGGATGGAAGCTTGTCCTGTCTACTACTGGTGATGTCCTTGATGGTCGTGGTTGTGGAGGTAGATACTTGGAATGATGTATTGGAAAAGATGTTGGAAACATGTTTGGCAATGGAGTTGGTGGGGAGGACTATGTATCTCTTCTCGGCAGTGTCTTCTCTGGGTGTGTTGAAGATGTTTAATGCCCGCCGTCTGCAGTCTCTGATGAAGTGACGAGGATAGTGGAGTTTAGAAAATACTTGTTCAATTATAGTGCATTCTTCCTCAAGGAACTCATTGTTGCAGATTCTGAGTGCGCGCAGGAAGAAGCCTATAATTACACCACGTTTAGTTTTGGTGTTGTGGTGAGAGTAGAAGTGGAGAAGATCGTTTTGGTTGGATGGTTTTCGATAGACTTTAAAACGAAGTTCATGATCAGTTTTGCAGAGAAGAATATCAAGGAAAGGAAGAGTGTTGTCGACTTCTTCTTCAAGTGTGAACTGGATTGAGGGCTCGACCTGGTTGAGCTTGTCTTGGAGAGCTTGAACGTTGAAGCGCCTGGGAGTTATGAGGAGAATGTCGTCAACATAACGGAGCCAGGTGACAGTCTAAGGAATAATGGTGGAGAAACGCTCGGCTTCCAGATGTTCCATGTATAAGTTCGCCAGGACGGCACTGAGTGGCGAGCCCATGGGTAGACCAAAAGTCTGTTGAAAGAGGTGATTTTCGAAAGAGAAACACGTAAAGCCGACACATAGTTCAACGAGGTCGATGAAATCGCTGGCTGGAATAGGAAGATCAAGTGAATCGTCAATTTTTCTGCGCAGGAGATCGATGGCTTGTGTAGTAGGTACTTTGGTGAATAGGGAAGTTACGTCAAGGCTGAAAAGTTTCTTGTTTCTGATGTTGATGTTGGGAATGCGATTGAGAAGATCACCCGAGTGTTTGAGATGTGCTGGACTGATAGTGCCCAAGAGTTTGGGGAGATGTTTTGCGAGAATTCCTGAGAGTTGGTGGGGAGCACTGCCTATTCCGGAAGATATGGGCCTCAATGGAATACCAGGCTTGTGAGTTTTTGGTAGGCCGTACATTCTGGCAGGTCTGGGGTTGCTGGGTATGGTGTGCAGGAGTTTCTTCCCTTGTTATGAGTTCCTCAGAATGCGGCGAGTCCTTTGAAGAAAAGTTTTAGTAAGGTTGTCCACTTCGTTAGTTGTGAGAGGTTTGTAGGTATCCGGGTCATTAAGTAGATTGAGCATTTTGTTCCTGTAGTCGTCAGTGTTCATGATAACGTTGTCAATAAAGGATCGCATTAAACTCCGTATGTGTTTGTTTCCACGGTGACAGTAGTGTTGGTGGTGGTAGCAGTAGTGTTGGTGGTGGTGACAGTAGTGTTGGTGGTGATGACAGTAGTGCTAGTTGTGGTGACAGTAGTGTTGGTGGTGGTGACAGTGTTGGTGGTGGTGACAGTAGTGCTGGTGGTAGTGACAGTAGTGCTGGTGGTGGTGACAGTAGTGTTGGTGGTGACATTAGTATTGTTGGTGGTGACAGTAGTGTTGGTGGTGGTGACAGTAGTGATGGTGGTAGTGACAGTAGTGTTGGTGGTGGTGACAATAGTGTTGATGGTAATCACAATAGTGTTTTTGAGTAGTGTTCGTGGTGGTGACAGTAGTGTTGTTGGTGGTGACATTAGTATTGTTGGTGGTGACAGTAGTGTTGGTGGTGATGACAGTAGTGTTGTTGCTGGTGACATTAGTATTGTTGGTGGTGACAGTAGTGTTGGTGGTGGTGACAGTAGTGTTGGTGGTGATGACAGTAGTGTTGGTGGTGATGACAGTGTTGGTGGTATTGACAGTAGTGTTGGTGGTAGTGACAGTAGTGTTGGTGGTAGTGACAGTAGTGTTGGTTGTGGTGACAGCACTGTTGGTGGTGATGACAGCAGTGTTGGTGGTGGTGACAGTAGTGATGGTGGTGATGACAGTATTGTTGGTGGTGGTGACAGTAGTGTTGGTGGTGATGACAGTATTGTTGGTGGTGGTGGCAGTAGTGATGGTGGTGATGACAGTATTGTTGGTGGTGGTGGCAGTAGTGTTGGTGGTGATGACAGTAGTGGTGGTGATGACAGTAGTGTTGGTGGTGATGACAGTAGTGTTGGTGGTGGCGAAAGTAGTGTTGGTGGTGACGACAGTAGTGTTGGTGGTGGTGACAGTAGTGTTGGTGGTGATGACAGTAGTGTTGGTGGTGATGACAGTAGTGTTGCTAGGGTGACACTAGTGTTGGTGGTGGTGACAGTAGTGTTGGTGGTGATGACAGTAGTGCTGGTGGTGACTGTAGTGTTGGTGGTGGTTACAGAGTGTTGGTGGTGGTTACAGAGTGTTGGTGGTGATGACAGTAGTTTTGGTGGTGGTGACAGTAGTGTTGGTGGTGGTGACAGTGTTAGTGATGACAGTAGTGTTGGTAGTGGTGACAGCAGTGTTGGTGGTGATGACAGTATTGTTGATGGTGGTGACAGTGTTGGTGGTGACAGTAGTGTTGGTGATGACAGTAGTGTTGATGGTGGTGACAGTAGTTAGTGTTGATGGTGATGACAGTAGTGTTGGTGGTGATGACAGTAGTGTTGGTGGCGATGACAGTAGTGTTGCTAGTGGTGACAGTAGTGTTGGTGGTGGTGACAGTAGTGTTGGTGGTGATGACAGTAGTGTTGGTGGTAGTGACTGTAGTGTTGGTGGTGGTGATAGTGTTGGTGGTGGTGACAGTAGTGTTGGTGGTGATGACAGTAGTGTTGGTAGTGATGACAGCAGTGTTGCTAGTGGTGACAGTAGTGTTGGTGGTGGTGACAGTAGTGTTGGTGGTGATGACAGTAGTGTTGGTGGTGACTGTAGTGTTGGTGGTGGTTACAGAGTGTTGGTGGTGGTTACAGAGTGTTGGTGGTGATGACAGTAGTGTTGGTGGTGGTGACAGTAGTGTTAGTGATGGCAGTAGTGTTGGTAGTGGTGACAGTAGTGTTGGTGGTGGTGACAGTAGTGTTGGTGGTGGTGACAGTAGTGTTGGTGGTGACTGTAGTGTTGGTGGTGATGACAGTAGTGCTAGTTGTGGTGACAGTAGTGTTGGTTGTGGTGACAGTGTTGGTGGTGGTGACAGTAGTGCTGGTGGTAGTGACAGTAGTGTTGGTGGTGGTGACAGTAGTGATGGTGGTAGTGACAGTAGTGTTGGTGGTGGTGACAATAGTGTTGATGGTAATCACAATAGTGTTTTTGAGTAGTGTTCGTGGTGGTGACAGTAGTGTTGTTGGTGGTGACATTAGTATTGTTGGTGGTGACAGTAGTGTTGGTGGTGATGACAGTAGTGTTGTTGCTGGTGACATTAGTATTGTTGGTGGTAACAGTAGTGTTGGTGGTGGTGACAGTAGTGTTGGTGGTGATGACAGTAGTGTTGGTGGTGATGACATTAGTATTGTTGGTGGTGACAGTAGTGTTGGTGGTGATGACAGTAGTGTTGTTGCTGGTGACATTAGTATTGTTGGTGGTAACAGTAGTGTTGGTGGTGGTGACAGTAGTGTTGGTGGTGATGACAGTAGTGTTGTTGGTGGTGACATTAGTATTGTTGGTGGTGACAGTAGTGTTGGTGGTGGTGACAGTAGTGTTGGTGGTGATGACAGTAGTGTTGGTGGTGATGACATTAGTATTGTTGGTGGTAACAGTAGTGTTGGTGGTGATGACAGTAATTGTGGTGACAATAGTGTTGGTGGATGATAGTTGTGGTAATACTGTGTTTTTATTCTGAGGGAGGATGTGTGGTGGCTGATGTTAGTTCAGTAATGACTCTCCACTACACCTTCACAACACCTCAACACCTGTCTCTACTAACTGTAAAGTTATTCTAACACGTGTGTGTCTTCTAACTTGTATGTGTTAGAATAACTTTACAGTTAGTAGAGACAGGTGTTGAGGTGTTGTGAAGGTGTAGTGGAGAGTCATTACTGAACTAACATCAGCCACCACACATCCTCCCTCAGAATAAAAACACAGTATTACCACAACTATCATCCACCAACACTATTGTCACCACAATTACTGTCATCACCACCAACACTACTGTCACCACCACCAACACTACAGTCACCACCAACACTACTGTCACCACCACCACGTGACCTCCCAGTGACAACATTTTCTCTTCTGACAGTATATAAGTCTCCACACTGTCGTTTGATCTTCGGATTGTTTCAGACTATGGAACAGAACTTTTCTCCAGGCTGAGGGACTGACAACCTCAAATTTACGACTTCAAGGGTGAAGGACTGATTACATCGTTTTTTCACATCTCTACTGCTCCTACCTACTTTTTGTACTCGACTGAAGAAGCCTACTGTGTAGGCGAAACGTTTCGGAATGAAGTTGCCTAACTGTTGCCCATGTGTCTTACCTACCAACCTGTCGGTATTGTATACCATTTTTGATAATAACGGGGATGTAAATAACGTGCTAAAATATCTAATCAAGACAGGACTCTTAGCAATGCTTTTAAATTGGAAAAAAATAGATTTAGAAAGGATATAGGAGAGCACTGGTTTGGTAATAGAGTTGTGAACGAGTGGAACAAAGTCCCTAGTGAAATGGTATAAAATACCGACAGGTTGTTAGGTAAGACACATATGCAACAGTTAGGTATCTTTATTGTGAAACGTTTCGCCTACACAGTAGGCTTCTTCAGTCAAGTACAGAAAAGTTGATAGAAGCAGAAGATACTTGACGATGTAATCAGTCCATCACCCTTAAAGTTTTGAGGTGGTCAGTCCCTCAGTCTGGAGAAGAGCATTGTTCCATAGTATGAAACAATATGGAGAAGAAGTGACAGGATGGATTTGAGAGGGACCTGACTTCTCAACATCTGAGTTCTTACCTCTCCTAGTGGCCTACGTCTCACCTCTTGGCGCTATAAAAAGCTCCATCCTGTCACTTCTTCTCCATATTGTTTCATACTATGGAACAATGCTCTTCTCCAGACTGAGGGACTGACCACCTCAAAACTTTAAGGGTGATGGACTGATTACATCGTCTTCAAGTATCTTCTGCTTCTATCAACTTTTCTGTACTTGACTGAAGAATCCTACTGTGTAGGCGAAACGTTTCACAATAAAGATACCTAACTGTTGCATATGTGTCTTACCTAACAAAGTCCCTAGTGACGCCATTGAAGATAAAACCTTGTGTAGCCTTAAAAATAGGTTAGATATGTACATGAGTGGGTGTAGGTGGGTGTGACTTGGACGTGCCAAGCATGGGCCAGGAAGACTGTGGCAATGCTTGTTCTTTCTTGTGATGAATTAGACATTGTACAACACTTGGTTCTCTTTATCGTCGAGACGTTTCGCCAACCAGTGACTTCCTCAGTCTACAGTATATAAGGTGCTGCTCCGTACATATGTTGTACTCTTATTAAGACTGATGGACTGAACACATCGTCTCCAGGTAGAGGGAGTGATTACCTCAAACTCCTGATTTTCAACCATTCTTCTCTGTATTGGACTGAGGAAGCCACTGATTGGCGAAACTTTTCCAAAATAAAAATACGCAAGTGTTACACAAGTATCTAGTTCATCATCGTATGGGTTGTATGAGCCATTTATAAGAACATAAGAAAGAAGGAACACTGCAACAGGCCTACTGACCCATGCGAAGCACGTCCATGTTCCCCCCATATCTAGACTTGTTTCTTACGTGGCTGTCACATAAGTTTTGATCAGTTGTCTCTGCTGAGTTCAACATATAGTGTAAAGTAAAAGGACACAAGTGCAACTAATGTGACATTTTATTGTGGCAACGTTTCGCTCTCCAGGAGCTTTGTCAAGCCGTTCAACATACTGACTTCCGTTTTTTGTTCATTTTTCAAAAATGTTTATTGTCTCATTGTAATGTTTCACTTATTGCCCTAGTTTATTTTTAATTAATTCATTTTATTAACAGACCACAACCTAACATAATGGCAGCCTGTTAAATGTATTGCACTCTGGCAGAATCGCTGATATTTTCTCTGATGACAAAGCAAATCTTACAAAATTCCACTTCCATTAATTACCCACTTACCGTCACGTTCCTGTGTTTCGTAAAAGTTATTATTTGTAGCGTCTGTTGCAGTTTAGGAAGATTGTCAGTGAATGTGATAATGGTACACAACACTAACAACTTGATAAATAAGATACATGTGTAACAGTTAGGTATCTTTATTCCGAAACGTTTCGCCTAAACAGTAGGCTTCTTCAGTCGGCAGCACAAGAAGTGAAGATGTGAAGACGATGTAATCAGTCATTGAAGACGAATGTTTGAGGTGGTCAGTCCCTCAGCATGGAGAAGAGTATTGCTCCATAGTCTGGAATAATGACCGAGGTGCAGAGTCAGTGACCAAGCCACGGGGTCAGTGACCGAGCCACGGGGTCAGCGACCGAGCCACGGGGTCAGCGACCAAGCCACGGGGTCAGCGACCGAGCCACGGGGTCAGCGACCGAGCCACGGGGTCAGTATTAGACGAGTCACGTGTAAGAGATACTAGTCCAGTTTCTTATTGAAATTTTCTACTTTCGTGGTGTCGGTGATCAGGATAAGAAAGTGGTGGAGGCGGACTCGTCAGCTTCAGATACAGATACAATATCTTCCTTAAGGTTTAGAAAGTTGTTGGACTTGTCAGTAGATGTTAACAAGTGAAGACAACTCTTCGTTATAGTGCAAACATCAGTACCGCCTAAAAAAATTTTGGGTTATCCTAGGTTCTCTACACATATGCTGCTATGTGTGATAATTCTATGTAACTGTATTTGTGTATACCTGAATAAATTTACTTACTTACTTACCAGTAGCACTGGCATCACACATCACTATAGACCAGTAGCACTGGCATCACACATCACTACAGACCAGTAGCACTGGCATCACACATCACTACAGACCAGTAGCACTGGCATCACACATCACTACAGACCAGTAGCACTGGCATCACACATCACTACAGACCAGTAGCACTGGCATCACACATCACTACAGACCAGTAGCACTGGCATCACACATCACTACAGACCAGTAGCACTGGCATCACACATCACTACAGACCAGTAGCACTGGCATCACACATCACTATAGACCAGTAGCACTGGCATCACACATCACTACAGACCAGTAGCACTGGCATCACACATCACTACAGACCAGTAGCACTGGCATCACACATCACTATAGACCAGTAGCACTGGCATCACACATCACTACAGACCAGTAGCACTGGCATCACACATCACTATAGACCAGTAGCACTGGCATCACACATCACTACAGACCAGTAGCACTGGCATCACACATCACTACAGACCAGTAGCACTGGCATCACACATCACTACAGACCAGTAGCACTGGCATCACACATCACTACAGACTAGTAGCACTGGCATCACACATCACTACCGACCAGTAGCACTGGCATCACACATCACTACAGACCAGTAGCACTGGCATCACACATCACTATAGACCAGTAGCACTGCATCACACATCACTACAGACCAGTAGCACTGGCATCACACATCACTACAGACCAGTAGCACTGGCATCACACATCACTACAGACCAGTAGCACTGGCATCACACATCACTACAGACCAGTAGCACTGGTATCACACATCACTACAGACCAGTAGCACTGGCATCACACATCACTACAGACCAGTAGCACTGGCATCACACATCACTACAGACCAGTAGCACTGGCATCACACATCACTACAGACCAGTAGCACTACATCAAACATCGCTACAAAATACTAGCACTAACAGTAAACATCACTAGAGATCAGTTGCACTAACATCAGATATCACAGTTTTATGAAAGTGTGATGAGATAGCACATTACAAACTTGATGTAACCCCCCGGGATGCACAGGCCACACCAACCTGGATATAACGTGGGAAGAAGATGCTTGTCAGAGCTGCTCTACCATCACCGCAACATTACTGAGGCTTCACAAGAAAATCAAATTGCAGACGTGTACTACATGGACTCAACGAAGGCAGCTGCTACCATAGTGTGATAACACATAAAATAAAGTCATTTAGTTTAACGCAAAAAATAGGCAAATTGATAATAAATTTTCTGACGAATAGATTACTTCACTAGTAGCAAACAATGCAAAATATAGCCTTAGAAAAGTGAAAGACTCAGTACCCCAGGATAGGGTTCTGGCTCCTTTTATATTTCTCATCATCATAACAGACGTCAACACTTCACAGCTTCCTATCATTGTGTAATCATTTGAAAATAAACATTAAAGTCGCTTCAGTAGTAAACATTGAAAACTTGCAAGAGGATATAAGTAAAATGTTTCTGTGAGCAGTAGAAAATAACATGGTGTTCAGTTATGACAAATTCCAACTGCTCGCATAAGGGAAAAAATGAGGTAAAGAAGCATAGTACATACGAGACAGGAGGACGAGCTGACAGGATGAAAAGAACGTGTGAAAGATCTGAGTGTAATAATGTCAACTGATCTGTCATTTACAGAACACAATAAGGCAAATGTTGCGAATGGTTGAAAAATAATGGGGTTGCTAATGAGAATTTTCAAAACAAGCAATATTACCATTATGGTGACACTATTCAAATCACTTGTGATGGTTCGCATAGAATATTATTATCAGTGTTGACTGCTTCATTCACTGCAGAGGAGACATCGGAGCACCAACATAAGAGATCGGCCGCTGCCTACATACAGCCAGTAAAACATCTAAAATACTGGGAAGCTCAGAACTACTGGATGTGTAGTCTCTTGAACAGAAGAAAGAGGTACTTGAAATTATGTACAATGAAGATACTGAAGCCCTGGTCCCAAACCTGTGCTCAACCATAACAAGGTGCTGGGCTGAGAAATAAGGGAGGAAATGTAAAATGATAAATGATAAAATGTAAAATGGACATAATAAGAAAACACTATATCAATATCCTTGGGCTACAGTATTCAACACATAACCAGCAGAAACACCGCCGAGAGAACTGACCAAGTCGCCTAGAGGAAACTGGACCACTATCTCCGCCAAGTGTAGCAGCAGTGTACTAGCAGTGTAGTAGTGTGCTAGCAATGTAGTAGTAGTATGCTAGCAGTGCAGCAGCAATGTGCTAGCAGTGTAGGAGTGTCACAACAGCAAAACAACAGTGTTCTAGCAGTGTAGCAGCAGAGTGCTAGCAGTGTAGCAGCAGAGTGCTAGCAGTGTAGCAGTGTCACGATAGTATAGCAGCAGTGTCTGCCAATGTAGCAGCAGTGTGCTAGTAGTGTAGAAGTGTCCTAGCCGTGTAGCATCAATGTGTAAAAGCAGTGCAGCAGCAGTGTAGCAGCAGTATAAACGAAGTGTAGCAGCAGTGTATTAACAATGTAGCAGCAGTGTACTAGCAGTGTAGCAGCAGTGTACTAGCAAAGTAGTAGCTGTATAGCAGCAGTATGGCAGTGTACTAGCACTGTAGTAATATTGTAGTAGCAGTGTACTAGCAATGTAGCAGCAGTGTACTAGCAGTGTAACAACCGTGTAGCAGCAGTGTACTAGCAGTGTAACAACCGCGTAGCAGCAGTGTACTAGCAGTGTAACAACCGTGTAGCAGCAGTGTACTAGCAGTGTAACCGTGTAGCAGCAGTGTACTAGCAGTGTAACAACCGTGTAGCAGCAGTGTACTAGCAGTATATCAGCAGAATAGCAGTGCAGCAGCAGTGCAGTAGAGTGTAGCAGCAGAATAGCAGTGTACTAGCAGTGTAGCAGCAGTGTAGTAGCAGTGTACTAGCAGTGTAGCAACCGTGCAGCAGCAGTGTACTAGCAGTATAGCAGCAGAATAGCAGCAGTGTACTAACAGTGTATCAGCAAAATAACAGCAGTGTACTAGCAGTGTCCTAGTAGTGTAGCAGCCGTGTAGCATCAGTGTACTAGCAGTTTAGCAGTATGGCAGCAGTGTAGCAGCAGTATGACAGCAGTGTACTAGCAGTGTAGCAGCCATGTAGCAGCAGTGTACTAGCAGTGTAGCAGCAGTATGACAGCAGTGTACTAGCAGTGTAGCAGCAGTATGACAGCAGTGTAGCAGCAGTGTACTAGCAGTGTAGCAGCCATGTAGCAGCAGTGTACTAGCAGTGTAGCAGCAGTATGACAGCAGTGTACTAGCAGTGTAGCAGCAGTGTACTAGCAGTGTAGCAGCCATGTAGCAGCAGTGTACTAGCAGTGTAGCTGCAGTATGACAGCAGTGTACTAGCAGTGTAGCAGCCATGTAGCAGCAGTGTACTAGCAGTGTAGTAGCCATGTAGCAGCAGTGTACTAGCAGTGTAGCAGCCATGTAGCAGCAGTGTACTAGCAGTTTAGCAGTATGGCAGCAGTGTAGCAGCAGTATGACAGCAGTGTACTAGCAGTGTAGCAGCCATGTACCAGCAGTGTACTAGCAGTTTAGTATGGCAGCAGTGTAGCAGCAGTATGACAGCAGTGTACTAGCAATGTAGCAGCCATGTAGCAGCAGTGTACTAGCAGTGTAGCAGCAGTATGACAGCAGTGTACTAGCAATGTAGCAGCCATGTAGCAGCAGTGTACTAGCAGTGTAGCAGCAGTATGACAGCAGTGTACTAGCAGTGTAGCAGCAGTATGACAGCAGTGTACTAGCAGTGTAGCAGCAGTATGACAGCAGTGTAGCAGCCATGTAGCAGCCATGTAGCAGCAGTGTACTAGCAGTGTAGCAGCAGTATGACAGCAGTGTACTAGCAGTGTAGCAGCAGTGTACTAGCAGTGTAGCAGCAGTATGACAGCAGTGTACTAGCAGTGTAGCAGCAGTATGACAGCAGTGTACTAGCAGTGTAGCAGCCATGTAGCAGCAGTGTACTAACAGTGTAGCAGCCATGTAGCAGCAGTGTACTAGCAGTGTAGCAGCCATGTAGCAGCAGTGTACTAGCAGTGTAGCAGCAGTATGACAGCAGTGTATTAGCAGTATGACAGCAGTGTAATAGCAGTGTAGCAGCAGTGTACTAGCAATTTAGCAGCAGTGTAGTAGTGTAGCAGCAGTATGGTAGCAGTATGGCAGCAGTGTATTAGCAGTGTAACAGCAGAATAGCAGCAGTGTACTAGCAGTGTAGCAGCAGTGTACTAGCAGTGCAGCAGCAGTGTACTAGCAGTGTAGCAGCAGCAGAGTACTAGCAGTGTAGCAGCAGTATGACAGCAATGTACTAGCAGTGTGGCAGCAGTATGACTGCAGTGTACTAGCAGTGTAGCAGCCGTGTAGCATCAGTGTACTAGCAGCGTAGCAGCAGTATGACTACAGTGTACTAGCAGTGTAGCAGCAATTTAGCAGCAGTGTAGCAGCAGTATGGCAGCAGTATGGCAGCAGTGTACTAGCAGTGTAGCAGCAGTGTACTAGCGGTGTAGCAGCAGAGTACCAGCAGTGTACTAGCAGTGTAGT
Source organism: Cherax quadricarinatus (assembly GCF_026875155.1). NCBI lineage: Eukaryota > Metazoa > Arthropoda > Malacostraca > Decapoda > Parastacidae > Cherax > Cherax quadricarinatus. The sequence goes on along the minus strand of NC_069435.1, from coordinate 4,580,578 downwards.
AGTGTAGCAGTAGAATAGCAGCATTGTAATAGTGTAGCAGTGTAACAGCATTGGACTAGCAGTGTAGTAGCCGTGTAACAGCAGTGTACTAGCAGTGTAGCAGCAGAATAGCAGCAGTGTACTAGCAGTGCAGCAACAGTGTAGCAGCAGTGTACTAGCAGTGTAGCAGCAGTGAACTAGCAGTGTCATGCTGGGTGGTAGTCATGAAGGTGGAAGAGAGGAGGTACACCGGCATCACACTGGGTCATCCAACTTTCACGTCATCTTCTGCAGGCACTCTCTCTCTCTCTCTCTCTCTCTCTCTCTCTCTCTCTCTCTCTCTCTCTGTGTGTGTGTGCCTGATTATCTAGCTGCTTGGGCGGTGTCTGTATGGATGCTGTAGGTGTATGGATGGTGTGGGTGTGGATGGTGTAGGTGTGGATGGTATAGGTGTGGATGGTATAGGTGTGGATGGTGTGAATGGTGTGGGAGTGGATGGTGTGGGAGTGGATGGTGTGGGTGTGGACGGTGTGGTGTGGATGGTGTGGAAGTGGTTGTTGTGAGAGTTGATAGTATAGGTGTGGATGGTGTGGGTGTGAATGGTGTGGTGTGTGAATGGTGTGAGAGTGGATGGTGTTGGAGTGGATAGTATAGGTGTGGATTGTGTGGGAATGGATGGTGTGGGAGTCGTTGGTATTGGTGTGGAAGGTGTGGGGTTTGGATGGTGTGGGTTTGGATGGTATAGGTGTGGATGGTGTGGGGTGTGAGTGTAGATGGTATAGGTGTGGATGTTGGGGGCTTGGATGGAGTAGGTGTGGATGGTATATGTGTGCATGGTGTAAGTGTGCACCATCACATACTTCCTGACCAACATGGCTGATTGGTCATCAACATGGACCACACCATCACTGGTCATCAACATGGACCTCACCATCACTGGTCATCAACATGGACCACACCATCACTGGTCATCAACATGGACCACACCATCACTGGTCATCAACATGGACCACACCATCACTGGTCATCAACATGCACCACACAATCACTGGTCATCAACATGGACCACACCATCACTGGTCATCAACATGGACCACACCATCACTGGTCATCAACATGCACCTCACAATCACTGGTCATCAACATGGACCACACCATCACTGGTCATCAACATGGACACACCATCACTGGTCTCAACATGGACCACACCATCACTGGTCATCAACATGCACCACACAATCACTGGTCATCAACATGGACCACACCATCACTGGTAATCAACATGGACCTCACCATCACTGGTCATCAACATGGAACTCACCATCACTGGTCATCAACATGGACCACACCATCACTGGTCATCAACATGGACCACACCATCACTGGTCATCAACATGCACCACACAATCACTGGTCATCAACATGGACCACACCATCACTGGTCATCAACATGGACCACACCATCACTGGTCATCAACATGGACCACACCATCACTGGTCATCAACATGCACCACACAATCACTGGTCATCAACATGGACCACACCATCACTGGTAATCAACATGGACCTCACCATCACTGGTCATCAACATGGAACTCACCATCACTGGTCATCAACATGGACTTCACCATCACTGGTAATCAACATGGACCTCACAATCACTGGTCGTCAACATGGACCTTAACATCACTGGTCATCAACATGGACCTCACCATCACTGGTCATCAACATGGACCTCACCATCACTGGTCATCAACATGGACTTCTCCATCACTGGTCAACATGGACCTCACCATCACTGGTCATCAACATGGACCTCACCATCACTGGTCATCAACATGGACCTCACCATCACTGGTCATCATCATGGACTTCACCATCACTGGTAATCAACATGGACCTCACCATCACTGGTCATCAACATGGACCTTAACATCACTGGTCATCAACATGGACCTTAACATCACTGGTCATCAACATGGACTTCACCATCACTGGTAATCAACATGGACCTCACCATCACTGGTCATCAACATGGACTTCACCATCACTGGTCATCAACATGGACTTCACCATCACTGGTAATCAACATGGACCTCACCATCACTGGTCATCAACATGGACTTCACCATCACTGGTCATCAACATGGGCCACACCATCACTGATCATCAACATGGACCACACCATCACTGGTCATCAACATGGACCACACCATCACTGGTCATCAACATGGACCACACCATCACTGGTCATCAACATGGACCACACCATCACTGGTCATCAACATGGACCACACCATCACTGGTCATCAACATGGACCACACCATCACTGGTCCTCAACATGCACCACACAATCACTGGTCATCAACATGGACCACACCATCACTGGTCATCAACATGGACCTCACCATCACTGGTCATCAACATGGACCTTAACATCACTGGTCATCAACATGGACCTTAACATAACTGGTCATCAACATGGACCTTAACATCACTGGTCATCAACATGGACTTCACCATCACTGGTAATCAACATGGACCTCACCATCACTGGTCATCAACATGGACTTCACCATCACTGGTCATCAACATGGACCACACCATCACTGGTCATCAACATGGACCACACCATCACTGGTCATCAACATGGACCTCACCATCACTGGTCATCAACATGGACCACACCATCACTGATCATCAACATGGACCACACCATCACTGGTCATCAACATGGACCACACCATCACTGGTCATCAACATGGACCACACCATCACTGGTCATCAACATGCACCACACAATCACTGGTCATCAACATGGACCACACCATCACTGGTCATCAACATGGACCTCACCATCACTGGTCATCAACATGGACCACACCATCACTGGTCATCAACATGGACCACACCATCACTGGTCATCAACATGGACCTTAACATCACTGGTCATCAACATGGACCTTAACATCACTGGTCATCAACATGGACTTCACCATCACTGGTAATCAACATGGACCTCACCATCACTGGTCATCAACATGGACTTCACCATCACTGGTCATCAACATGGACTTCACCATCACTGGTAATCACATTGGACCTCACATCACTGGTCATCAACATGGACTTCACCATCACTGGTCATCAACATGGGCCACACCATCACTGATCATCAACATGGACCACACCATCACTGGTCATCAACATGGACCACACCATCACTGGTCATCAACATGGACCACACCATCACTGGTCATCAACATGGACCACACCATCACTGGTCATCAACATGGACCACACCATCACTGGTCCTCAACATGCACCACACAATCACTGGTCATCAACATGGACCACACCATCACTGGTCATCAACATGGACCTCACCATCACTGGTCATCAACATGAACCTTAACATCACTGGTCATCAACATGGACCTTAACATAACTGGTCATCAACATGGACCTTAACATCACTGGTCATCAACATGGACTTCACCATCACTGGTAATCAACATGGACCTCACCATCACTGGTCATCAACATTGACTTCACCATCACTGGTCATCAACATGGACCACACCATCACTGGTCATCAACATGGACCACACCATCACTGGTCATCAACATGGACCTCACCATCACTGGTCATCAACATGGACCACACCATCACTGATCATCAACATGGACCACACCATCACTGGTCATCAACATGGACCACACCATCACTGGTCATCAACATGGACCACACCATCACTGGTCATCAACATGCACCACACAATCACTGGTCATCAACATGGACCACCCTCACTGGTCATCAACATGGACCTCACCATCACTGGTCATCAACATGGACCACACCATCACTGGTCATCAACATGGACCACACCATCACTGGTCATCAACATGGACCTTAACATCACTGGTCATCAACATGCACCTCACCATCACTGGTCATCAACGTGGACCTCACCATCACTGGTCATCAACATGGACCTCACCATCACTGGTCATCAACATTGACTTCACAATCACTGGTCATCAACATGGACTTCACCATCACTGGTCATCAACATGGACCTCACCATCACTGGTCATCAACATAAACCTCACCATCACTGGTCATCAACATGGACCTCACCATCACTGGTCATCAACATGGACCTCACCATCACTGGTCATCAACATGAACCTTAACATCACTGGTCATCAACATGAACCTTAACATCACTGGTCATCAACATGAACCTTAACATCACTGGTCATCAACATGGACCTCACCATCACTGGTCATCAACATGGACCTCACCATCACTGGTCATCAATAATGACCTCACCATCAGTGCTACATTCACATGACTATTAACAAGTGCTTTGAACTGTTCTTTGATGGAGGTAATACTTGCAGTGCTGTTCTTGTTGAGGTAATACTTGCAATGCCGTCCTTGTTGGGGTAATACTTGCAGTGCTGTCCTTGTTGGGGTAATACTTTCAGTGCTGTCCTTGTTGAGGTAATACTTGCAGTGCTGTCCTTGAGGTAATACTTGCAATGCCGTCCTTGTTGAGGTAATACTTGCAGTGCTGTCCTTGTTGAGGTAATACTTGCAGTGCTGTCCTTGTTGAGGTAATACTTGCAGTGCTGTCCTTGTTGAGGTAATACTTGCAGTGCCGTCCTTGTTGGGGTAATACTTGCAATGCTGTCCTTGTTGAGGTAATACTTGCAGTGCTGTCCTTGAGGTAATACTTGCAATGCCGTCCTTGTTGAGGTAATACTTGCAGTGCTGTCCTTGTTGAGGTTATACTTGCAGTGCGGTCCTTGTTGATGTAATACTTGCAATGCTGTCCTTGTTGACGTAATACTTCATTGCCGTCCTTGTTGAGGTAATTACTTGCAGTGCTGTCCTTGTTGAGGTAAAACTTGCAATGCTGTCCTTGTTAATGTAATACTTGCAGTGCTGTCCTTGTTAAGGTAATACTTGCAGTGCTGTCCTTGTTATGATAATACTTGCAATGCTGTCCTTGTTGAGGTAATACTTGCAGTGCCGTCCTTGTTGAGGTAATACTTGCAGTGCCGTCCTTGTTGAGGTAATACTTGCAGTGCTGTCCTTGTTGAGGTAATACTTGCAATGCTGTCCTTGTTAAGGTAATACTTGCAGTGCTGTCCTTGTTGAGGTAATACTTGCAGTGCCGTCCTTGTTGGGGTAATACTTGCAATGCTGTCCTTGTTGAGGTAATACTTGCAGTGCTGTCCTTGAGGTAATACTTGCAATGCCGTCCTTGTTGAGGTAATACTTGCAGTGCTGTCCTTGTTGAGGTAATACTTGCAGTGCTGTCCTTGTTGAGGTAATATTGCAGTGCTGGTCCTTGTTGAGGTAATACTTTGCAGTCCGTCCTTGTTGGGGTAATACTTGCAATGCTGTCCTTGTTGAGGTAATACTTGCAGTGCTGTCCTTGAGGTAATACTTGCAATGCCGTCCTTGTTGAGGTAATACTTGCAGTGCTGTCCTTGTTGAGGTAATACTTGCAGTGCTGTCCTTGTTGAGGTTATACTTGCAGTGCGGTCCTTGTTGATGTAATACTTGCAATGCTGTCCTTGTTGACGTAATACTTTCAGTGCCGTCCTTGTTGAGGTAATACTTGCAGTGCTGTCCTTGTTGAGGTAATACTTGCAATACTGTCCTTGTTAATGTAATACTTGCAGTGCTGTCCTTGTTAAGGTAATACTTGCAGTGCTGTTCTTGTTATGATAATACTTGCAATGCTGTCCTTGTTGAGGTAATACTTGCAGTGCCGTCCTTGTTGAGGTAATACTTGCAGTGCCGTCCTTGTTGAGGTAATACTTGCAGTGCTGTCCTTGTTGAGGTAATACTTGCAGTGCTGTCCTTGAGGTAATACTTGCAATGCCGTCCTTGTTGAGGTAGTACTTGCAGTGCTGTCCTTGTTGAGGTAATACTTGCAGTGCTGTCCTTGTTGAGGTTATACTTGCAGTGCGGTCCTTGTTGATGTAATACTTGCAATGCTGTCCTTGTTAATGTAATACTTGCAGTGCTGTGCTTGTTAAGGTAATACTTGCAGTGCTGTCCTTGTTATGGTAATACTTGCAATGCTGTCCTTGTTGAGGTAATACTTGCAGTGCCGTCCTTGTTGAGGTAATACTTGCAGTGCCGTCCTTGTTGAGGTAATAATTGCAGTGCTGTCCTTGTTGAGGTAATACTTGCAATGCTGTCCTTGTTAAGGTAATACTTGCAGTGCTGTCCTTGTTAAGATAATACTTGCAGTGCTGTCCTTGTTAAGGTAATACTTGCAGTTCTGTCCTTGTTAAGGTAATACTTGCAGTGCCGTCCTTGTTGAGGTAATACTTGCAGTGCTGTCCTTGTTGAGGTAATACTTCCAGTGCCTTCCTTGTTGGGGTAATACTTGCAGTGCTGTCCTTTTTGAGGTAATACTTGCAGTGCTGTCCTTGAGGTAATACTTGCAATGCTGTCCTTGTTGAGGTAATACTTGCATTGCTGCCCTTGTTGAGGTAATACTTGCAGTGCTGTCCTCGTTGAGGTAATACTTGCAGTGCTGTCCTTGTTGAGGTAATACTTGCAGTGCCGTCCTTGTTGGGGTAATACTTGCAGTGCTCTCCTTGTTGACGTAATACTTGCAGTGCTGTCCTTGTTGAGGTAATACTTGCAGTGCCGTCCTTGTTGGGGTAATACTTGCCGTGCTGTCCTTGTTGAGGTAATACTTGCAGTGCTGTCCTTGAGGTAATACTTGCAGTGCTGTCCTTGATGATGTAATACTTACAGTGCTGTCCTTGTTGAGGTAATACTTGCAGTGCTGTCCTTGTTGAGGTAATACTTGCAGTGCCGTCCTTGTTGGGGTAATACTTGCAGTGCTGTCCTTGTTGAGGTAATACTTGCAGTGCTGTCCTTGAGGTAATACTTGCAATGCTGTCCTTGTTGAGGTAATACTTGCAGTGCTGTCCTTTTTGAGGTAATACTTGCAGTGCTGTCCTCGTTGAGGTAATACTTGCAGTGCTGTCCTTGTTGTGGTAATACTTGCAGTGCTGTCCTTGTTGAGGTAATACTTGCAGTGCCGTCCTTGTTTGGGTAATACTTGCAGTGCTGTCCTTTTTGAGGTAATACTTGCATTGCTGTCCTTGTTGAGGTAATACTTGCAGTGCCGTCTTTGTTAGGGTAATACTTGCAGTGCTGTCCTTGTTGAGGTAATACTTGCAGTGCTGTCCTTGTGGTAATACTTGCAATGCTGTTCTTGTTGAGGTAATACTTGCAGTGCTGTCCTTTTTGAGGTAATACTTGCAGTGCTGTCCTCGTCGAGGTAATACTTGCATTGCTGTCCTTGTTGTGGTAATACTTGCAGTGCTGTCCTTGTTGAGGTAATACTTGCAGTGACGTCCTTGTTTGGGTAATATTTGCAGTGCTGTCCTTGTTGAGGTAATACTTGCATTGCTGTCCTTGTTGAGGTAATACTTTCAGTGCCGTCCTTGTTAGGGTAATACTTGCAGTGCTGTCCTTGTTGATGTAATACTTACAATGTTGTCCTTGTTGAGGTAATACTTGCAATGCTGTCCTTGTTGAGGTAATACTTTCAGTACTGTCCTTGTTGAGGTAATACTTGCAGTGCTGTCCTCGTTGAGGTAATACTTGCAGTGCTGTCCTTGTTGAGGTAATACTTGCAGTGCCATCCTTGTTGATGTAATACTTGCAGTGCTGTCCTTGTTGAGGTAATACTTGCAGTGCTGTCCTCGTTGAGCTAATACTTGCAGTGCTGTCATTTTTGAGGTAATACTTGCAGTGCTGTCCTTGTTGAGGTAATACTTGCAGTGCTGTCCTTGTTGAGGTAATACCTGCAGTGCCGTCCTTGTTGAGGTAATACTTGCAGTGCCATCCTTGTTGAGGTAATACTTGCAATGCTGTCCTTGTTGAGGTAATACTTGCAGTGCCGTCCTTGTTGAGGTAATACTTGCAATGCTGTCCTTGTTGAGGTAATACTTGCAGTGCTGTCCTTGTTGAGGTAATACTTGCAGTGCTGTCCTCGTTGAGGTAATACTTGCAGTACTGTCCTTGTTGAGGTAATACTTACAGTGCCGTCCTTGTTTGGGTAATACTTGCAGTGCTGTCCTTGTTGAGGTAATACTTGCAGTGCTGTCATTGAGGTAATACTTGCAATGTTGTCCTTGTTGAGGTAATACTTGCAGTGCTGTCCTTGTTGAGGTAATACTTGCAGTGCTGTCCTCGTTGAGGTAATACTTGCAGCGCTGTCCTTGTTTTGGTAATACTTACAGTGCTGTCCTTGCTGAGGTAATACTTGCAGTGCCGTCCTTGTTGGGATAATACTTGCAGTGCTGTCCTTGTTGAGGTAATACTTGCAGTGCTGTCCTTGTTGAGGTAATACTTGCAGTGCCGTCCTTGTTGGGGTAATACTTGCAGTGCTGTCCTGGTTGAGGTAATACTTGCAGTGCTGTCCTCGTTGAGGTAATACTTGCAGTGCTGTCCTTGTTGAGGTAATACTTGCAGTGCGTCCTTAAGTAAGTAAGTTTATTCAGGTATACACAAATACAGTTACATAGAATTATCATACATAGCAGCATATGTGTAGAGAACCTGGGATAACCCAAAAAAGTCAGACAGAGTGACTTATTTCCATTGGGGTCCTTTTACCTTATTATTATAATATAAAGGTTATAATATTTTCTTATTATTTTACAATGAAGATAACGTCTTATTATCATACTAAAAAGACTATCTACTACACCAAGGTCATTAAGACTATCTACAATACGAGGGTCATTACTAGGTATGGTAAAATTTACACGTATGTTAGCTAAAAAATAGAAAATCATTCCCCTCCCTTTCTGTAGCTACATTCATCAGACACCTTTTGGCACTCTTCTTGAACTGGTTCATGCTATGACTGGCTTTGACATGTGCGGGTAGTCTGTTCCATTCCTTTATTGCTGTACAATAAAAGGTGTTTGAAGCCTGGCCATGACTGTGGGTATACAAAGTTGTGTCTCTCTCCCCCTAGTACTATGATTGCTTTGGTTTCCCAACCTTGACAAAATTGACAGCAAGATATTCTGGACATTGTTTGTGAGCAATTTTATAAACATGATTTAGCTTCAGTTGTTTTACTCTGTCTTCAACATTCAGCATATCCAACTGCTGTAATTCATCCTGGCCTACATGTTCTCTTGGTCACAGCCCCAGGATGAATCTTACGATTTGTTTCTGGGTGATTTGCAGTCTATCTTTCAGTTTTTTTGTCAAGGCAGAGTACCATGAAGAGGCAAGCGTAATCCATATGGCATTGTATAAGGGCTAGACATAGGGTCCTGCGAGCCTCATGTAGGTAGACACTGTGCTTGTCTATACAGGAACTTCAGTCTGGCATTCGCTTTCTTTACTACACTGTCCCCTATCAATTCTCCTGACATGCATGGGTCAAAGGGGATTCCCAAATATTTTACTGATGAAACCAAAGTGATGGGCTCCCCATTACATTGAACATTAAAGTTATTTACCCTTCTCATTTTATGTTTCGTGCCAAAGAGAATGGCTTCAGTTTTCCCTAGGTGTAATGATAGTTTGTTGTCTACTAACCATTTGCTGCAGGACTCCAGTTCCAGTGTTAAAACATTAGCAATATCTTGTGGGTCTTTACCTGACCACTAACAGAGCACTGTCATCTGCATACAGTAGGAGTTTGCACTTGACACTGATAGGCATATCATTGACAATAACATAAGAATTAATAAGGGACCCAGAATACTACCTGGGGAACTCCACATGTTATCGGCAGGGGTTCTGATTCTGTTTTGTTGATTTTGACTATTTGTCTCCTGTTGCTAAGGTAGGACTTAAACCAGTCTACAGAACCTATACCGATAGCTTGAAGTTTATTACATAATATATTGTGGTTGACAGTTATCGAAGGCCTTTTGCAGGTCTAAGGTTACCATACCTATGAGGTTCCCCTTGACATTTCAGTTCTCAGGTAATCCATCAGATTAATAAGGGAGGTGTCGGTTGATTAGGATCTTCTAAAGCCCGATTGATAGCTATGGAGAATGTTTGTTGTCATTAAGGTATTTAACTACTTGAGAATACACCGCCCTCTCTAGAATTTTAGATATATACTGAGTATACTAACAGGCCTATAGTTGCTTACATCAGACCTACTATTTTTCTTGAAGATAGGAGTAACTCTGGCCTCCTTGAACCCTCCGGTACGGTATTAGTGGTGATTGATAGATTTATTATGTGAGCAATAGGGATTGACAGTTCAGAAGCACCATCTTTTAGGAACTTTGACGGGATGTTATCAGGGCCTGTGCTCTTAGTTGGGTTTAACCTGCTTAGTTCTTTTTGAATAAGTCATGAGATACACTTACTAGTTGACAACTGTTTGGGGTTACCCCAATATTGGTATATGTATGTTTGAAACTTATCAGAGTCTGTGTTAAAGGTATTTGATGCAGCTGGTAGTTTACTTACTAGTGTTGATGCAACAGATGTGTTAGTATGAATTAAAGCAATTTGCCACCTTAGATGTTTCATGGCATACCTCATTATCGATAGTGAGTATACTATGTTAGACCTATCTACTGGCTTATGGCTATACCCAAATGTTTTAGTTGTTGCCAGAGCTTTCTGGGTTATGCTTATACTCTTCAATTTTTGAGCAGTAGTGCTTTGCCTTTGCTCCTTTTATAAGTCTCTGTACTCTGTTCCTCACCCTTTGGAATTCATTAATGCTGCAATATCCTGTCTGTTTTGCTTTAAATCTTTTTTAGCAGCTGGTCTCTGAATTTCATATTATCTAATATCTCAGTATTCATCCAGGGTTCAGTTCTTCTTTAATCCTAACCTCATTAACTGGTGCAATATTATCAAGAATGGTAGTGAACATTTGTTTTGAATTTTTCCCAGGCATCGTTTACGTCCGTGCAACTTGTTATCTCTGTCCAGTCACAATTGTGTAGCCTATTTACCAGTGTTTCTTTATTGTAGTTTCTAGTTGACCTCATTTTTATTGTCCTGTGTAGGCCTATCCTATCCCTAGTGATTTTCCTGGTGCAGTAAATGATGAAATGATCACTAAGACCTGTGGTAATGACGCCTGACTGACTAATGTTCTCAGAGCGGTTACAAAGTATGTGGTCAATTAGGGTGGCTGAGAACTGTGTGATCCGGGTTGGAGTATTAATTAGTTGAGTGTAACTATTTAATCCTAGAATTTGCTTATACCTTTTGCATAGCCCGTTAATTTTGCTGCTGAAAACAGATATTGAAGTCGCCCAGTATTATTGTCTCGCAATTGTTTTCAACTCTGACAAGACTCTGGAAAAGTCTTCTAAGAACTGGTCCTGGGTAGGAGGGCGGTAACTAGTTCCTACTAAGATGGGTTTGGTTATTAGGAAGCAGCACTTCAAACCATAGAATCTCCAGTTTATTGTTATTTAAATCAGGTCTTGGGTTGTAAGCTAAGTCATTTCTAATGTAGGCACATACTCCACCACCCTCTTTCTGTTCCTATCTAAGCGTTTTATATATTGTAACCATCTATTTTGACCTCGTCGTCAGTCACCGTATCATCCAACCAAGATTCAGAGATGGTTAATAACTGCCGCCCTAATTTTGTTAGCTAGACTCCTAATCTCTGCCAATTTAGGAAGAAGTGATCTGCATTGAACATGATAAAGTGAAGGCTGTTTCATAAAACAATCATAATCATCAATATATGGCAATGGGTCATTTGTATTAAATTTAGGTAAATCAATGTCATCATTGCTAAAGGGTAACTGTGCCAAAGTGCATTTGTTCACACACAAAATGAATTCTGGCACCGTTGTTATAATTGTACATACATCCATCATGCACCCACCCCTTACACATAAGGTGCCTTTTCTGTTTTTCATGCGTACTTTAGTACAGTGTATGCACCTGTTTGGTAGTGTTTGAGATAATAATGGCTGTATTGTCTCACATTGACCTATGTATGCATTACATATGGAGTTAAGGTTATCATTCCTAGCTACTAGACCGTCATTATCGTCGTCATTTATCTGTCTGTTTTGCCTCTGCACAATAGTTTGAGGTCCTGGATTAATTTGGATATCACCACTTAAGAGCGCTACAATAAGAGCTGTGTGCCACTGTTTTTGTTTGTGTATGCGGTGTTGCCATACCTTGCGGCGATAGTGACATTTACTTTTCTGGTAGGATGGCAACTGTTGGCTTTTAACTGTCCAGGGCGCTGTTACTCCATTCACCTTTTCCAACCCCCATGACTGATTTCTTTCTTCATGGAATTGAAGAAGAAATATAAATATAATTATGGCAGCCTGTACCCCCCTAATGCCTGCCATTTTCACTCTTCGCTCTTTTACTCATATACAGTAATATTTATTTCTCTTTTCCAGTCCCTAGTACACTTAGTATCTGCTTTAGCAATCACCACTGAATTACTAGTAAAATTTCCTCTTCAAGACCCTCTTCACTGCTCACTTTTCCCTTAACTTCACAAAACCCTTACAGTTAACCCCTTATTACACACTCCCCTTCCCATCTCACTTCACAGTCTGGCTTCCTCAATTAACTTCTAACTCCTTTCCATTCTGGTAGATCAGAAAGGTTTAATCCATGGTTTTATCCTTCCAAATCCCCCTCCTTGTTGAGGTAATACTTGCAGTGCCGTCCTTGTTGAGGTAATACTTGCAGTGCTGTCCTTGTTGACGTAATACTTGCAGTGCTGTCCTTGTTGAGATAATACTTGCAGTGCTGTCCTTGTTTAGGTAATACTTGCAGTGCCGTCCTTGTTGGGGTAATACTTGCCGTGCTATCCTTGTTGAGGTAATACTTGCCGTGCTGTCCTTGTTGAGGTAATACTTGCAGTACTGTCCTTGAGGTAATACTTGCAATGCTGTCCTTGTTGAGGTAATACTTGCAGTGCTGTCCTTTTTGAGGTAATACTTGCAGTGCTGTCCTCGTTTAGGTAATACTTGCAGTGCTGTCCTTGCTGTGGTAATACTTGCAGTGCTGTCCTTGTTGAGGTAATACTTGCAGTGCCGTCCTTGTTTGGGTAATACTTGCAGTGCTGTCCTTGTTGAGGTAATACCTGCATTGCTGTCCTTGTTGAGGTAATACTTGCAGTGCCGTCCTTGTTAGGGTAATACTTGCAGTGCTGTCCTTGTTGAGGTAATACTTGCAGTGCTGTCCTTGAGGTAATACTTGCAATGCTGTCCTTGTTGTGGTAATACTTTCAGTGCTGTCCTTGTTGAGGTAATACTTGCAGTGCTGTCCTTGTTGAGGTAATACTTGCAGTGCCGTCCTTGTTGGGGTAATACTTGCAGTGCTGTCCTTGTTAAGGTAATACTTACATTGCTTTCCTTGTTGAGGTAATACTTGCAGTGCCGTCCTTGTTTGGGTAATGCTTGCAGTGCTGTCCTTGTTGAGGTAATACTTGCAGTGCTGTCCTTGAGGTAATACTTGCAATGCTGTCCTTGTTGAGGTAATACTTTCAGTGCTGTCCTTGTTGAGGTAATACTTGCAGTGTTGTCCTTGTTGAGGTAATACTTGCAGTGCCATCCTTGTTGATGTAATACTTGCAGTGCTGTCCTTGTTGCGGTAATACTTGCAGTGCTGTCCTTGTTGAGGTAATACTTGCAGTGTTGTCCTTGTTGAGGTAATACTTGCAATGCTGTCCTTGTTGATGTAATACTTGCAGTGCTGTCCTTGTTGAGGTAATACTTGCAGTGTTGTCCTTGTTGAGGTAATACTTGCAATGCTGTCCTCGTTGAGGTAATAGTTGCAGTGCTGTCCTTGTTGAGGTAATACTTGCAGTGCTGTCCTTGAGGTAATACTTGCAGTGCCGTCCTTGTTGAGGTAATACTTGCAGTGCCGTCCTTGTTGAGGTAATACTTGCAATGCTGTCCTTGTTGAGGTAATACTTGCAGTGCCGTCCTTGTTGAGGTAATACTTGCAATGCCGTCCTTGTTGAGGTAATACTTGCAATGCTGTCCTTGTTGAGGTAATACTTGCAGTGCGGTCCTTGTTGAGGTAATACTTTCAATGCTGTCCTTGTTGAGGTAATACTTGCAATGCTGTCCTTTGTGGGGTAATACTTGCAATGATGTCCTTGCTAAGGCAATACTTGCAGTGCTGTTCTTGTTAAGGTAATACTTGCAGTGCTGTTCTTGTTAAGGTAATACTTGCAGTGCTGTCCTTGTTAAGGTAATACTTGCAGTGCTGTTCTTGTTAAGGTAATACTTGCAGTGCTGTCCTTCTTAAGGTAATACTTGCAGTGCTGTCCTTGTTAAAGTAATACTTGCAGTTCTGTTCTTGTTAAGGTAATTCTTGCAGTGCTGTCCTTGTTAAGGTAATACTTGCAATGCTGTCGTTGTTGAGGTAATACTTGCAGTGCCGTCCTTGTTGAGGTAATACTTGCAGTGCCGTGCTTGTTGAGGTAATACTTGCAATGCTGTCCTTGTTGAGGTAATACTTGCAGTGCTGTCCTTGTTAAGATAATACTTGCAGTGCTGTCCTTGTTAAGGTAATATTTGCAGTGCCGTCCTTGTTGAGATAATACTTGCCATGCTGTCCTTGTTGAGGTAATACTTGCAGTGCTGTTCTTGTTAAGGTAATGCTTGCAGTGGTGTCCTTGTTAAGGTAATACTTGCAGTACTGTCCTTGTTAAGGTAATACTTGCAGTGCCGTCCTTGATGAGGTAATACTCGCAGTGCTGTCCTTGTTGAGGTAATTTTGCAGTGCCGTCCTTGTTGAGGTAATACTTGCAGTGCCGTCCTTGTTGAGGTAATACTTGCAATGCTGTCCTTTTTGAGGTAATACTTGCAATGCTGTCCTTGTTGAGGTAATACTTGCAATGCTGTCCTTGTTAAGGTAATACTTGCAGTGCTGCCCTTGTTAAGATAATACTTGCAGTGCTGTCCTTGTTAAGGTAATACTTGCAGTACTGTCCTTGTTAAGGTAATACTTGCAGTGCCGTCCTTGTTGAGATAATACTTGCCATGCTGTCCTTGTTGAGGTAATACTTGCAGTGCTGTCTTTGTTAAGGTAATACTTGCAGTGCTGTCCTTGTTGAGGTAATACTTGCAGTACTGTCCTTGTTGAGGTAATACTTGCAGTGCTCTCTCTCTTTTCTCTCTCTCTCCCTCTCTCTCTCTCTCTCTCTCTCTCTCTCTCTCAATGTATGAGCAAGAATAGTGCAGAGTGCAGCGTAAGTTGATAAAGTGGCTAACTGCCTCATCAGTCAGTCCGTCAGCCCAAGGCTGAGGGACTGATTACCTCACCTTTGTATATAATTCTTCACATTATGTCCTTGTATTTATAAAGTCACTGGATGGTGAAGCGTCTACAAATAAAGATACTAAGATGTTGTACATGTGTGTAATTCGTCATCTTGTCAGTATTGTAAATCATTTATGTACAAGAAGCGAGAGTTGAGCGTCACTCAGGATGTTTGGTGCGTTGTTTAGGAAAGCTTATTCAACAGTTCTTCCAAATAACATTTCATTACGAATTGATTCAGCATTTGACCTAAATAGTGGCAAAATTCTCATGGAATATATGGGTTCAGTAGCTAGGATAGCATTGAGGAGTTCCTTGCTTTGGAAGATCGGCTATGTGTACATAGCATGTCCTGCATACATGTATGCGTGTCCTACACACATGTATTTTTTTTTATTTTTTTTATTTAGTAATTTAAGCATACAAACAGAGGTACACACATGGGAATTTAGATTATGAAGATATCCAAATAGGAATCAGTTAACCATAGGGCTGGTAAGGTGAGAAGTAGAGTACAGTATTGCATTGACCCCCCCCCCCCAAAAAAAAAAAAAAAAAAACAGGCCATACATCCATACATAAGCTCAAACATAGAAATGCTCATGGCTATATTACTATGTACTTTACACGGGGTTCGCGAATTGTTTCCAAGGACTGTATTTGATTTCAGTAGAGTGGCGAACTTGGCATACTTTACGTGTGAACTACCATGGTCCCTCTTGATATGCATGTGTGACAAAGAAAGTTACTTGGACAGTTAGAATGTTAAAGCAGGAGATGTCGTCTACAAAGACGTGAGAGAAGATTCATGAGTGAGAACATTGAACAGTTCATTATCACACATCTTGATCCTTATTGTTCTCATGCCAGACTCACTCTTACTCCACATTAAAAAGTACGAATTCTTACTTCTCTTATTATAACTTTTACTCCTAATTAATCTATTTGGTCTTGTTATTTCTGTAAATTATACATCAAGATGTTGGTGTCAGTGTTAAGTTTGGTGTGTTTGATATTCCCAGTGAGGTTATTGACCTGCCTTCTTGCTTTCTTTCTTGTGCCGCGGGAGTCTAACCCACAACCCCCAAACCCGACCCCACACCTCCATCCTGACCCAGAAGGCAAGTGAATACAAGTAACCTCTCTCCCTCGACTTGTCTTCAAGTAAGAGCCACTTATACCATGCCCATAAGTACAGGAAAAGGCCAAGTGGGCAAACACTTCGGTCTTAGGACCGAACATAATATTAAGGTTGAAACCTTTGCGTATAATATGCCTTTAGTGTTTCACATGTTCTTTTCCTCACACTGTCTTCTGACGTGTAACATGACAGTGGTCCAGAGGTGGACTGAAACATTTTTCTGGTACATGTACCATTTCCACGAGTTGTCTGTTAAAGGTTTCTGTCCTTTTTTTTCAAACTCACAGATATACATTTAGTGGCCTCCAGGAGAACCTGACTTTTTTGTAGCATGGATTGAACAAAATGCTGTATATATTCCTTAGAGATTCTGGTCCATGTTGATATGATAGCTTCATGAAGAACTCCCACTCACTGGATGTTTTGTTTTTCATACCGTTCTCTGTAAACTCTGGAAACTGTTGTGCGTGAAAATCCCAGGAGATCAGCAGTTTCTGATATACTCAAACCACTCCATCTGTAACCAATAATCATTCCACATTCAGAGTCACTTAGATCACATTTCTTCCGAATTCTGATGTTTGGTGTGAGCAACAACTGAACTTCTTGACCATGTCTGCATTCTTTTAGGCATTGAGGTGCTGCCATGTGATTAGCTGATTAGATATTTGTATTTTTGAGCAGGTGTATCTAATAAAGTGGCCACTTTATTAGGTGTGTGTGCACTCACCTAATTGTGGTTGCAGGGGTCGAGACTCGGCTCCTGGCCCCGCCTCTTCACCGAGTTCTTCTAGGTCCTCTCTCTCCCTGCTCCACGAGCTTTATCAAACCTCATCTTAAAGCTATGTATGGTTCCTGCCTCCACTACCTCACTTGGTAGACTATTCCACTTCCTGACGACTCTATGACTGAGGAAATGCTTCCTAACATCCCTTTGACTCATCTGGGTCTTCAACCTCCAATTGTGACCCCTTGTTTCTGTGTCCCCTCTCTGGAACAACTTGTCTCTATCCACCTTGTCTATTCCACGCAGTATTTTGTATGTTGTTATCATGTCTTCCCTGACCCTCGTGTCCTCCAGTGTCATCAGGCCGATTTCCCTTAAACCTTTCTTCATAGGACATTCTCCTTAGCTCTGGAACTAACCTTGTCGCAAACCTTTGCACTTTCTCTAATTTCTTGACGTGCTTGATCAAGTGTGGGTTCCAAACAGATGCTGCATACTCCAGTATGGGCCTGACGTACACGGTGTACAGTATCTTGAACGATTCCTTACTAAGGTATCGTAACGCTGTTCTCAGGTTTGCCAGGCGCCCATATGCTGCAGCAGTTATCTGGTTGATGTGTTCTTCCCGAGATCTTTCTCCTTGAGCGAGGTTGCAGTCTTTGGCCACCTAGCCTATACTCCGTCTGTGGTCTTCTTTGCCCTTCCCCGATCTTCATGACTTTGCATTTGGCGGGGTTAAATTCGAGAAACCAGTTGCTGGACCAGGCTTCCAGCCTGTCCAGGTCTCTTTGAAGTCCTACCTGATCCTCATCTGATTTAATTCTCCTCATTAGCTTCACATCATCTGCAAACAGGGACACTTCTGAGTCTAACCCTTCCATCATGTCATTCACATATACCAAAAATAGCACTGGTTCTGGGACCGACCCTTGTGGGACTCCGCTCGTCACAGGTGCCCACTGTGATACCTCATCACGTACCATGACTCGTTGTTGTGTCCCTGTCAGGTATTCTCTGATCCATTGCAGTGCCCTTCCTGTTATGCGTGCCTGATCCTCTAGCTTCTGCATTAATCTCTTGTGAGGAACTGTGTCAAAGGCCTTCTTGCAGTCCAAGAAGATGCAATCAACCCACCCCTTTCTCTCGTGTCTTACTTCTGTTACTTTATCATAAAACTCCATAAGATTTGTGACACAGAATTTGCCTTCCATAAATCCGTGCTGGTTGGCGTTTATACTCTTGTTCCGTTCCAGGTGCTCTACCACTCTCCTCCTGATATCTTCTCCATGACTTTGCATACTATACACGTCAGTGACACAGGTCTATAGTTTAGTGCCTCTTTTCTGTCTCCTTTTTTTTTAAAATGGGAACTACATTTGCCATCTTCCATACCTCAGGTAGTTGCCCAGTTTCAAGGGATGTGTTGAAGATTGTGGTTAGTGGCACACACAGCATATCCACTCCCTCTCTTAGGACCCACGGGGATATGTTCGGTCCCATTACCTTTGAGGTATCAATGTCCTATAGCAGCTTCTTTACCTTCTCCTCAGTTGTATGTATGTCATCCAACACTTGTTGGTATATTCCTTGCTGGTGTCCCCCTCTGTTCTGTCCTCCCAGAGGCCTTCCTGTCTCCAGTGTAAATACTTCCTTAAATCTCATGTTGATCTCACATACCTCTTGATCGTTTCTTGTGAGTTCCCCGCCTTCTTTCCTCAGCCTGATAACCTGGTCTTTGACTGTTGTCTTCCTCCTGATGTGGGTATATAGCAGTTTCGGCTTCAGACTTGACTTTAGCTTCTGTGTCGTTTTCATAATGTCGCTGGGCCTCCCTCCTTATCTCTGCATACTCATTTCTAGCTCTTGGACTGATCTCCTTATTTTCCTGGGTCCTTTGCCTTCTCTACCTCTTCCATTCTCTAATGCACTTAATTTTTACCTCCCTGCACCTTTGGGTAAACCAAGGACTCGCTTTGGTCTTCCCATTATCTCTGGTACGCTTGGGAACAAACCTTTCCTCTACCTCCTTGCATTTTGTTGTTACCTACTCCATCATTTCGTTTACTGACTTTGCTACTGTGCACATGTCTTATAGAGTTACTCGTACAGTGCACATGTCTTATAAAGTTACTCGTACAGTGCACATGTCTTATAAAGTTACTCGTACAGTGTACATGTCTTATAAAGTTACTCGTACAGTGCACATGTCTTATAAAGTTACTCGTACAGTGCACATGTCTTATAAAGTTACTCGTACAGTGCACATGTCTTATAAAGTTACTCGTACAGTGCACATGTCTTTTAAAGCTACTTATACGGTGCACATGTCTTATAAAGCTACTTATACGGTGCACATGTCTTATAAAGCTACTTATACGGTGCACATGTCTTATAAAGCTACTTATACTGTGCACATGTCTTATAAAGCTACTTATACGGTGCACATGTCTTATAAAGCTACTTATACTGTGCACATGTCTTATAAAGCTACTTATACTGTGCACATGTCTTATAAAGCTACTTATACGGTGCACATGTCTTATAAAGCTACTTATACTGTGCACATGTCTTATAAAGCTACTCATACGGTGCACATGTCTTATAAAGCTACTCGTACGTTACACATGTCTTATAAAGCTACTCGTACGTTACACATGTCTTATAAAGCTACTCGTACGTTACACATGTCTTATAAAGCTACTCGTACGTTACACATGTCTTATAAAGTTACTCGTACGTTACACATGTCTTATAAAGCTACTCGTACGTTACACATGTCTTATAAAGCTACTCATACGTTACACATGTCTTATAAAGTTACTCGTACGTTACACATGTCTTATAAAGTTACTCGTACGTTACACATGTCTTATAAAGTTACTCGTACGTTACACATGTCTTATAAAGTTACTCGTACGTTACACATGTCTTATAAAGTTACTCGTACGTTACACATGTCTTATAAAGTTACTCGTACGTTACACATGTCTTATAAAGTTACTCGTACGTTACACATGTCTTATAAAGTTACTCGTACGTTACACATGTCTTATAAAGTTACTCGTACGTTACACATGTCTTATAAAGTTACTCGTACGTTACACATGTCTTATAAAGCTACTCGTACGTTACACATGTCTTATAAAGTTACTCGTACGTTACACATGTCTTATTCATCAACTCGGTTATTCCTTCAGCCAGTGACTTAAGTTCAACATTATTTATGTCTGCTCTTGCAGTTTGTGTAAAAGTCTTTTGTGGGGAAATTCCTAATGTCTTCTTAAGTTCCAGAAAAGTATATTCCACCTGTCCTTGTCTTTCCTGCTTCAGCAGTTACCCAGTAATAGAACCACTGTTCAAACCACGCTACGGGTCGGGAATGAACTCGCGGCTAGTGTGTCGTAAAACTCCAGACCGGAACATCCAACTAGTTGGATGAATCTTATTGTAGCCAGCTGACCCAGTGACTAACGCGCCGGTCTGGAGTTTTACCACTCACTAACCGCGAGTTCCATCGCCACCCGTACCGTGGTTTGTTTTCAATCGTGTCATTACGATTTCGTAAGTCGTTACAGTTAGTTCGTGAGACGTGATTTACCTTCTCTAAGAATATGCTGGCTGTCCTTTATTATTCCCTGCCCCGCCACTACTCGTCTACATTTTCTCAGAATTATAGGTATTACAGACATCAAGGATATTGGCCTGCAGTTCAGGTGTGTGTCCCTGATGTGCTGTACTTCAGTGTTGGAACATTGGTCATTTTATAGTTTTGTAGAAAATGTTCTTTCTGTATCAATTTGCTAGTGTCAGTTTGCAGTGTGTCGCCTGTGTCGCCTGTGTCGCCTGTGTCGCCTGTGTCGCCTGTCTCTCTGGACCTGAGGTAACACCTTACCAGGTGTTACCTTATGACGGGTCCAGTTAGCAGCAGCTTCACTTCATTCTTTGTTTTGTTGATGCCTGGCCTCCTCTGATCTTTATTTTCTCTACTCTTCAATATCTCCTTCAAACTTCTGTATGTGTGTGAGAGAGAGAGAGAGAGAGAGAGAGGAGGGGAGGGGATGAGTTAAAGTGGAGGAGGAGGAGGAGGAGGAGGGAGGGGGGGAAGGGCGTAACAAAGATGGTTGGGCGTGTTCAAGGAAAAGTAAGCAGGTTAGCCTGGTCATTGCAAGTTGAGGAATATCTAGGAGCAGAGTGACTGTACTGTCCACCCAAACATAACGTTGCTAATGTTGTAGTAAATTATGGTTCAACCAAGTTAAAACTTACCTAGGTTGAAGAGTTTAACTTAAGTTTCCACACTCAACCACTCATAACCACACACACCACTCCAGTGAACAGGCGGGGCCAGGAGCTGTGACTCAACCCCTGCAACCACAACTAGATGAGTACACCACACACACACACACACACACACACACACACACACACACACACACACACACACACACACACACACACACACACACACACACACACACACACACACACACACAGAATCATAGCCTCGGCGAACCAAGTAAAATAAATGACTTCCAGGAAAAAATCTTGAGATTTCTCCTAGAAGCCTTTTGAGTATTTTTTCTTCTAACTCCGATTTGTGTGTGTGCGCTCATCTATATGTGGTTGTAGGGGTTGAATCATAGCTCCTGGCCCCCCCTCTTCCCTGGTCGCTACTAGGCCCATTCTTGGCTCCAGGAGCTTTATCATACCTCTTCTTAAAGTTGCGTATGGATCCTGCCTCTACTACTTCACTCTTCAGATTGTTCCATTTCATGACAACTCTAAGGCTGAAGAAACACTTCCTAACATCCCTGTGACTTATATAAGTTTTCAGCTTCCAGTTGTGTGCTCTTGTTTCTGTATCCCATCTCTGAAATATTCTGATACTGTTTACCTTGTCAATATCTCTCAGCATTTTAGACATCGTTATCATGTTCCCCTTATTTTTCATGTCCTCCAGTGTCATCAGGTTGTGTTCCGTTAATCTATCCTTATCAGCCATTACCCTTAGTAGCTACTAGACTAGTTTTGATGCAAACTTCTGCAATTATTCTAATTTCTTGACGTGCTTGACCAGGTGAAGGTTCCATAATGGTGCTTCATACTCCAATATGGGCCTGACATACACGGTGTAGTGTCGTGAATGGCTCATTACTTACATGTCGAAACACTATTCTTAGGTTTGCCCTTCGCCCATATTCTGCAGTAGTTATTTGGTTGATATACATGTCAGGGAATGTGCTTGGTACGATTCTCACCCCAACATCATTTTTCCTGAGTGAGGTTTACAACCTTTGACTCCCGAGCCTATACTTCGTTTGCAGTCTTCTCTGTCCTTCCCCAAGCTTCATAATATTGCAGGAGTCCTTTGTCGGGCCAGACTTGCAGCCTGTTCAGATCCCTGTGTAGTCTTTCCTGATCCTTATCCGCTTGTCTTCTCATTAGTTTCACGTCGTCTGCGAACAAGAACGCCTATGACTCTATCCCATTTGTCATGTCATTTACATATACGTACAAGAAACAGCACCGGACCTAGGACTGACCCTTGTGAACCCCACTTGACGCATGTACCCATGTGACACCTCGTCACGTACCATCACTCCTTGTTTCCTTCCTATCTGGTATTCCCTGAACCACTGCAGTGCTTTTCCTATTATTCCTGACTGGGAAAGGTTAGTTAAACACCTAGAGACGACTCTGTTACAAAAATCCAGCATTGATTGAAGAAGGGTAAGTCATGGAATTCCGTGACAGAATAACGGAAATCAAGCAAGAAAGCAGAGGATGGGTCAACTGCATATCTACACTGTACCTCACCAGAGATTGATTAACAAACTGAAGGAACAAGGAGTGATACAAAATAAAGTTTTACAGTTGATCAAGGAATACGTAACAAACAGAATAATGGGTGATCGTAAAGGCAGATGTTTCAGGATTAGAAAGCGTAACGAATGGAGTTACCCAACGATCAGTAATAGGACCGTTACTGTGCTTAATATATGTAAATAACCTGCCAGAGTGGATTAAATCATATGCATATTTTTGCTGACGACGTAAAACTACTGGGGATGAAAATAGGTGGTAGAAATAGGTTATATAAGAACATAAGAACGAAGGAACACTGCAGAAGGCCTACTGGCCCATGCGAGGCAGGTCCAAGTCTCCTACCGGCTTAAGCCAATGCACCCAGCCTAGTCAGGTCAGGTCACATTGACTTAAGGGAGGAACACGGCAACCGACCTGGTAGCACAAGCTATCAGGTCCAACTCACACCCACCCACATCCACTCATGTATTTATCCAACCTATTTTTAAAGCTACACAACGTTCTGGCCTCTATAACTGTACTCGGGAGTTTGTTCCACTCATCCACAACTCTATTACCAAACCAGTACTTTCCTATATCCTTCCTGAATCTGAATTTTTCCAACTTAAAACCATTACTGCGAGTCCTGTCTAGGCTAGATATTGTCAGCACACTATTTACATCCCCTTTATTTATTCCCGTCTTCCATTTATACACCTCAATCATATCCCCCCTAATTCTACGTCTTTCTAGAGAGTGCAGATTCAGGGCCTTTAGTCTATCCTCATAGGGAAGGTTTCTGATACATGGGATCAACTTTGTCATCCTCCTTTGTACATTTTCCAGAGAATTTATATCCATCCTGTAATACGGTGACCAAAACTGTGCAGCATAATCTAAATGTGGCCTAACCAAGGATGTATAGAGTTGAAGAACAACCTGAGGACTCCTATTATTTATGCTTCTTGATATGAAGCCAAGGATTCTATTAGCTTTATTGCGAACACTTATGCACTGTTGTCTTGGTTTCAGATTACTGCTAACCAGAACTCCTAAATCTTTTTCGCAATCCGTAATATTAAGATCTACATTATTTAGTTTATATGTGGCATGGTTATTGTCCTGTCCAACATTTAGAACTTTGCATTTGTCTATATTAAACTGCATCTGCCACTTCTCCGACCACTGCATCAGTCTATTCAAATCTTCCTGGAGTGCTCGAATGTCCTCGTCAGAATGAATTCGACGGCCTATTTTGGTGTCATCGGCAAACTTGCCGATGTCGCTCTTTATGCCCTCATCTATGTCGTTTATGTAGATTGTGAACAGCAGGGGGCCCAACACTGACCCCTGTGGAACACCGCTCGTAACGCTTCCCCACTCTGATTTCTCCCCATTTATGCAAACTCTCTGCTGCCTATTTGTCAACCATGCCTCTATCCAGGAAAAAATTTCTCCTCCTATTCCATGTGCTTTAATTTTCCTCAATAGTCTCTGATGTGGGACCCTGTCAGAAGCCTTACTGAAGTCCATATACACAATATCATATTCATTACCATGATCTACCTCCTCAAATACCTTAGTGAAAAAAGTTAATAAATTCGTAAGGCAGGAACGCCCCTTTGGATAAACTGCAAGAGTGGTCAAACAAATAGTTACTTTAGTTGAACCCAAATAACTGCAAGTTGCTAAGGAAATTGAGCTATGTGGAGAGACTTAAAAAAACTGAACCTGACTACTTTGAGAGACATGATTACGACATACAAAATGCTCAGATGATTTGATGGAGCAGACAGGGCTAGACTTGTGAAATGCAAGGCATAGAGGCGAGGAGTTGTAGATAGAAGATAAAGACTGGTAAATCGAAGACAAGACTTTTCAGTTTGAGTGGTAAATGGAATTAGCTAAATGAGGAATCGGTGGAGACAGACTCATTACACAGTTTTAAGAGTAGGTATGATAGGGTCTACGATGCCAGGAACCAATAATGCCAGCGACTGTAGATTAAAAAGCGGGGCCAGTAGCTGAGTAGTGACTCCCGCAAGCAGCAGTTGTTATGTACACACACACTAGAGTGCTTCACTGGTAGGCACCACATAATTAATATTTCTGACATTATCTCGTCACTCACTTTCATTGTGTTGCTTTTGACTAAAAATTATTCGTGTAAAGTTTTGTAGCAAGTAACTTGAAGGAGCCTCAACCACACTGCAAGCTCTCATTATTATTATTATTATTATTATTATTATTATTATTATTATTATTATTATTATTATTATTATTATTATCTGTTCTTCACAGTTAAACAACTACTGTCAGAAAGAAGAGTTTTGGTTGTTGTTGACTTCATGTTGTGTAGAGAGAGGAACCATTATATCCTGGTGTATGGCGAAGTGAAAGTTTGAGGTCACTGGGGCAGCACAAACTTTTTTGTAACTTGGCTTAACATGTTTTTTGTTTTCCTTTGAGAGGACCATAACGATGCGGCGAGACAGTAACATTTGAAACTTTTATTTTAATGGACCACCCTAAAACAAACAGACACACACACACACACACACACACACACACACACACACACACACACACACACACACACACACACACACACACACACACACACACACACACACACAAACACACACACACGTGTCTGACCCCGTTGTTGGAAAAATGACCGTCGGACACTTGGCCGATAGATATTTCACTGACGGACATTTGGCCGAACGGACATTTCACCGAACGGAAAATTAGGTTAGGTTAGGTGATGAATGCCATTTCGTCCGCTCGGTGAAATGTCCGTTCGGCCGAATGCCCATCGGTGAAATGTCTGTGGGCCAAATGTCCGTCGGCCATCTGTCCGGGAGCCGACTGACCCTTAGCTGTTGTACGGTCACATCAAGAGGAAAATAATCAACGACCAGGTAATCGGTCTGCAGATGGAAGGAGGAAGGCCACAAGAAACGACCGGGAAGTATGTGAAGGGCTCAACATAAGATTTAGAGAAGTATTTACAATGGAGACAGAAAAGACACCAGAAAGCCGCAGTGGTGGGGTACACTGTACATAAAAACGAGGAGGTGAAGAGGCTGCTAAGCCAACTAGATACCTCAAAGGCAATGGGGCCGGACATCTCCCCTTGGGTCCTGAGAGAGGGAACAGAGACGGTCTGTGCCACAAACAACAATCTTCAATACATCTGTCGAAACAGTGCTACTACCAGAGGTATGGAAGACAGCAAATGTAGTCCCAGTTTTTAAGAAAGGAGACAGACACGCAGCATTAAAGTACAGACCAGTGTCACTGACATGTATAGTTGGCAGAGTCATGAAGAAGATTATCAGGAGAAGAGTGGTGGACCACCTAGAAAGGAATGAGATTATTCACGACAACTAGCACGGTTTCAGGGGAGGGAAATCCTGTGCCACAAACTTACTGGAGTTCGACGACAAAATGACAGCAGTAAGACAAGAAAAAGAGAGAAAAAAAGAGAGAGGGGTGTGTAATTGCATTTTCTTGGACTGTAAGAAGGCTTTTGATACAGTTCTTCACAAGAGATTAGTGCAAAAGCTGGAGGATCAGGTAGGTATAATAGGGAAGGCACTGCATTGGATCAGAGAATACAGGTAGGCAACGAGTCACGGTAACGAGTCATACTAACAGGCCTATAGTTGCTGACATCAGACCTACTATTTTTCTTGAAGATAGGAGTAACTCTGGATTCCGTGAACCCCTCTGGTACGGTATTAGTGGTGATGGACAAATTTATTATGTGAGCAATGGGGATTGGCAATTCAGAAGCACCATTTTTTGAGGAACTTAAACGGGATGTTATCTGGGCCGGTGCTCTTAGTTGGGTTTAACCTGCTTAGTTCTTTTTGCACCAAGTCATGAGATACACAGTTGACAACTGTTTGGGGTTACCCCTTTATTGGTATATTATGTTTTAAACTTATCAGAGTCTGTGTTAAAGGTATTTGATGCAGCTGGTAGTTTACTTACTAGTGTTGATGCGACAGTTGTGTAGTATGAATTAAAACAATTTGCCACCTTAGATGTTTCGTGGCATACCTTTTTATCGATATTTAGTACTATGTTAGATCTATCTATGGGTTTATGGTTATTCTTGTACTCTTCTAATTTTGAGCAATAGTACCTTGCCTGTTCCTCACCCTTTGGAATTCATTTAGTGCTGCAATATCCTGTCTGTTTTCCTTAAATCTTTTTAGCAGCTGGTCTCTGAATTTCATATTATCTAATATCTCAGTAGTCATCCAGGGTTCAGTTCTTCGTTTAATCCTAACCTCTTTAACTGGTACAATATTATCAAGGATGGTAGTGAACATTGTTTTGAATTTTTCCCAGGCATCGTTTACGTCCGTGCAACTTGTTATCTCTGTCCAGTCACAATTGTGTAGCCTATTTACCAGTGTTTCTTTTCTGTAGTTTTTAGTTGATCTCATTTTTATTGTCCTGTGTAGGCCTATTCGTTCCTTAGTGATTTTCCTGATGCAGTAAATGATGAAATGTAATGACGCCTACTGACTAATGTTCTCAGAGCGGTTACGAAGTATGTGGTCAATTAGGGTGGCTGAGAACTGTGTGATCCGGGTTGGTGTATTAATTAGTTGGGTGTAACTATTTAAATCCAGAATTTGATTATACCTTTTACATAGTCCGTTATTTTGTTGTTGAAAACAGATATTGAAGTCTCCCAGTATTACTGTCTCGCAATTGTTATCAAGTCCGGACAAGATTCGAAAAGTCCTCTAAGAAGTGGTCATGGGTGGGAGGGCGGTAACTAGTTCCTACTAAGATGGGTTTGGTCTTGGGAAGCAGCACTTCAAACCATAGATTCTCCAGTTTGTCATTTAAATCAGGTTTTGGGTTGTAGGGTAAGTCATTTCTTATGTAGGCACATACCTCACCACCTATTCTGTTCCTATCTATGCGTTTTATGTTGTAATCTTCTATTTTGATCTCGTCGTCCATCACCGTATCATCCAACCAGGATTCAGAGATGGATATAACTGCCACCCAAGTTCTATTAGCTAGAATCCTAATCTCCGGCAATTTTGGAAAAAGTGATCTTGCAATGACATGAATAAAGTGAAGGCCTGTTTTCATAAAACAATCATAATCATCAGTATATGGCAAGGGGTCATTTGTGTTAAAATTAGGTAAATCAGTGTCATCATTGCTAAAGGGTAACTGTACCAAAGTGCATTTGTTACAAACAAAATGAAATCTGGTACCATTACCATAATAGAACACACATCCATTATGCACCCACCCTTACACATTTTGCATAAGGTATATTTACTGTTCTTTTTTCGTACCTTACTACAGTGTATACATATGTCTGGTGGTGCCTGAGATAATAAGAATGCTTCTATTGTCTCACATTGACCTATCTGTGTATTACACATAGAGTTAAGGTTATCATTCCTAGCTACTAGACCATCATTATCACCGTCATTTATCTGTCTGTTTTGCCTCTGCACAATAGTTTGAGGTCCTGGATTAGTTTGGATATCACCACTTAACAACGCTACAATAAGAGCTGTGTCACTGTTTTTGTTTGGGTTGCGGTGTTGCCATACCTTACGGCGATAGTGGCATTTATATTTCTGGTAGAATGGCAACTGTTGGGCTTTCACTGTCCAGGGTGCTATTACCCCATTCGCCTTTTCCAGTCTCCTGCAAGACAATTGAAATATATTTTAAACTATATTATTCATCTATACAGGTTATTTATATTTACCCCCAACTTTGTGAGGGTGAGATTTACATATGCAGAATGGGTATCATCTCTGGGAGGATCAAACTCTGTTGCAATGGCTAGCTCATACCGTGGTTGAGGCAGATCTGAATTGGTATTATAAATGATGAGGATTTCTCAATACTTGTGTACGTAGGGAATAACAACATTCAGATTGATCGTCTGAGTATTAGAAGTAGAGGGTACAGAGTCAGGAGGATTGTCAGAGTCTGTCACATTAGTCTGGGTAGGACCATCATCATCATCACATACTAACTTCATATGATCGAAATGCGAATCTTTATACTGACCAGTACTGTATAGCCCTTGTGGCTTAGCGCTTCTTTATTATTATAATAATAATATACTGACCAGTACTAATTTCTCTAACTTTATACTTTTTGCCATGGATGTATTCAACTCGATAAGGACCAACAAACTTTTGGTCAATCTTATTCATTGCAGATGTTTTGCTAAAGTTAGTCAGCATAACTCTCGAATTTACTTTAATTTTGGTTGGCTCTTCTCGAGTATTAGTGACTCTTGTAAATTCTGCTGTTGATTTATGAAGTGTTTCACAGATTCTGCTAAAAACACTTTGAGCTAAGCTGGTACGAGTTGCTATGAAATCATCAGGGTTGTAATTTGGTTTTGGGTTAGAATATAACTCATAAGGCAAACGCTTATCTACACTGTACAAAACATAATGTGGAGTGTCACCTATTGAAGCAATGTAAGCAGAATTTAATGCACACTGAACATCAGGTATAATTTCATCCCAAGTTTCACTATTGGGATTGATAGTGGCTCTCAAGACATCAAGTACTTTCTTATTAGTTCGTTTTCCTAACCCATTACTGGCAGGATGGTGAGGAATAATGGTAGATTTAGAGATCTTGTTCAAAGTACACAAATTTTCAAGAATCTCATTACAGAATTCACCTCTATTATCGGTTACTGAGGACTTAGGAGTCATATGCCTGCAGATGATACATTCTTTGAATGCTTCAGCCACTGTTTCGGTGGTCTTATCTGCAATAGGCACTAACTCACAATATCTTGTGAAATGATCCACCATAACACACAGATGTTTGTTGCCCTGGAGAAAATGGAAATTAGTTAAAAGATCTACCAGAGGGTGTTCTTAGGCTGCGACAGAATGAGGACAGAACGACAACAGCTGAGAGAGAGGACACAGAGACAAAAGGGGCAAGAGAGAAAGACAAGGCTAGAGTCAGTAGAGAACAACCAGAGTCGAGTGGAGCAGTGTGTACAAACACCCACAGAACCCCACAGCCAAATATGCACCCCACACTCACAACCTCCATCCCACAATATGCAGTAGAATCCCATAGCACCCTGCTAGGACCTTCCCCCCCCCACCCCTACAACCTCCCTAGAATACAGTTTTGGAAACGAAACTGAAGCTGTGGCACACCAACGCTAATGGTATAACGAATAAGTGGGAGGAGTGGAAGAATCACAGAGGTGTCACCAGACATCATAGCCTTCACAGAAACCAAGTTCTCAGGAATGATAAATACCATCTTTGTAACTGGATATCAGATCCTGATGAAAGACAGAGGGACTGGGGGGGGGGTTATGTCACTGCTCATCAAAAACCAATGGGACTTTGAGGAGTTGGAGGGGACAGAGGAGAAACAAGGGACTACATAATAAGAACACTTCTGACTGGAGGTTCCAAGGTAGTGATTGCAGTGATGTATAACCCACCACAGAATAGCAGGAGGCCGAGACAAGGATATGATGAGAGTAACAGAGATGGTTGACACATTGGCTGAAGTGGCCAGAAGGGCCCATGTGGGTAGGACAAAGCTACTGGTCGTGGGTAATTTCACTCACAAGAAATCGACTGGGAAAACCTGAAGGCACATGGGGGCCCAGAAACATGGAGGGCTGAGATGTTGGAGGTGGTACTGGAAAACCTCATCATCAACACATAAAGGGAGAGGATGACCCAGCAAGGCTGGACCTTGTGATGGCTTCAATATTTGCACCTGGAGCACTTCAAATATTGTGGACATCACATATGAAAGATCCCTTGGAGCTACTGATCACGTGGTTCTAAGCTTCGAGTACATAGTTACAAGTGGAGAGGGAGGCAGGAAGAATGAAGCCAAACTAGAAGAGAGGGGACTATACAGGCATGAGGAATTTTCTGCATGAGGTCCAGTGGGACAGAGAACTGTCCTACTGGACCAGTAAATGAGATGATGGAATATGTGACAAAATGTAAGGAAGCAGAGGAGAGGTTTGTACCCAAGGGCAGCAGACATAATGAGAAGCCCTTGGTTCACCCAAAGGTATAGAGAGGCTAAAACCAAGGGTACTAGAGAATAGAAGAAGAATAGAAGGTAAAGGACTGAGGAGAACAAGGAAAATAGTCGAGCAAGAAATGAATATGCACAGGTAAGGAGAGAGGCCCAGCGACAATACAAAAATGACATAGCAGTGAAAGCCAAGTCTGACCTGAAGCTGTTATTACAATCACATCGGGAAGAAGACAACTGTCAAAGACCAGGCAATCAGGCTGAGGAAGTAAGGAGGGAAATTTACAAGAAACGACCTTGAAGTATGTGAGGAGCTCAGCTCAAGATTCAATGAAGTATTCACAGTGGAGACAGGACTCCAGAAAAATGGAGTGGTGGGGTACACCAACAAATGCTGGACACAATACATACAACCGAGGAGGAGGTGAAGAGGCTGCTATGCAAGCTAGATATCTCAAAGGCAATGGGACCGGATAACATCTCTCTGTGGGTCCTGAGAGAGGGAGCAGAGGCACTCTGTGTACCACTAACAACATTCTTCGACACATCTATTGAAATGGTGACTACTCAAGGTATGGAAGACAGCAAATGTAGTCCCAATTTTTAGAAAAGGAGACAGACACACAGCATTAAACTGCAGACCAGTGTCACAGACATGTATGCAAAGTCATGGAGAAGATTATCAGGAGAAGAATGGTGGACCACCTAGAAAGGAATGAGCTTATGAACAACAACTGGCACAGATTCAGAGATGGGAAATCCTGAGTCATGAACCTACTAGAGTTCTATGACAAGGTGACAGCAGTAAGACGAGAAAGAGAGGGGTTGGTAGATTGCGTTTTCTTGGACTGTAAGAAGGCTTTTGTAACAGTTCTACACAAGAGATTAGTGCAAAAACTGGAGGACCAGGCAGTGGATCAGAGAATACCTGCCGGGAAGGCATCAGCGAGTCATGGTTCGTGGTGAGGTGTCAGATTGGGCACCTACGACGATCGGGGTTCCACAGGAGTCGTTCACAGGACTAGTGCTCTTTTTGGTGTATGTGAATGACATGTCAGAAGGAATAGACTCTGAAGTGTTCCTATTTGCAGACGATGTGAAATTAATGAGGAGAATTCAGTCGGAGGAGAACAAGGCAGGACTACAGAGGGAGTTGAACAAGCTGCAGGCTTGGTCTAGCAAGTGGCTCATGGAGTTAAACCCCACCAACAGCAAAGTCATGTAGATCAGGGAAGGGCAAAGACAACCGCAGACGGAGTACAGTCTAGGGGGCCAAAGACTACAAACCTCACTCAAGGAAAAGGATCTTGGAGTGTCTATAATACCGAGCGCATCTAATGAGGCTCACATCAACCAAATAACTGCTGAAGCATATGGGAAATAACAAACCTAAGAGCATTCCGGCCCACATTGGAGTATGCAGCTTCATTTTGGAACCCATACCTGGCTAAGCATTTCAGGAAACTAGAGAAAGTGCAAAGGTTAGCATCGAGACTAGTCCTGGAGCTAAGGGGCAAGTCCTACGAGGAGAGGTTGAGGGAACTCGACCTGACGATGCTGAAGGACATGAAGGACAGGGAGGACATGGTAACAATTATAAAATACTGAGAGAAATCGACAAGATGGTCAGAGACAGGATGTTCCAGAGATGGGACACAGCAGCAAGGGGCCACAGTTGTAAATTGAAGACTCAGATGAGCCACAGGGATGCTAGGAAGTATTTCTTCAGTCATAGAGTTGTTAGGAAGTAGAATTGTCTGAAAGTGAGGTAGTGGAAGCAGTTACCACACATAGAAGAGCTACGATAAAGCTCATGGAGAGGAAAGAGTGGACCTAGTGGTGACCAATGAAGAGGCGGGGCCAGGAGTTATGAGTCGACCCCTATAACCTCAGGTCAGTACACACTGGAGGACAGGGAAGACATGATAACAACATATAAAATACTGCGTGGAATAGACAAGGTGGATAAAGGATGTTCAAGAGATGGGACAAAGAAACAAGGGGTCTAAATTGGAAGTTTAAGACTCGGATGAGTCAAAGGGATGTTAGGAAGTATTTCTTCAGTCAAAGAGTTGCCGGAATAGCCTAGAAAGTGACGTAGTGGAGGCGGGAACTATACATAGTTTTAAGACGAGGTTTGATAAAGCTCATGGAGCAGGGAGAGAGGATCCAGTAGCAATCAGTGAAGAGGCAGGGGCAGGAGCTATGAATCGACCCCTGCAACCACAAATAGGTGAGTACACACACACACACACACACACACACACACACACACACACACACACACACACACACACGCACACGCACACACGCACACATCGACCTGACGACACCGGAGGACAGGAGATATAGGGGGGACATGATAATGACATACAAAATACTGAGAGGAATTGACAAGGTGGACGAAGACAGGATGTTCCAGAGATGGGACACAGCAACAAGGGGACACAGTTGGAAGCTGAAGACACAGATAAATCTCACAGGGATGTTAGGACGTATTTCTTCAGCCACAGGGTAGTCAGAAAGTGGAATAGTTTAGGAAGCGATGTAGTGGAGGCAGGATCCATACATAGCTTTAAGAAGAGGTATGATAAAGCTCACGGTTAAGGAATAGGGACCTAGTAGCGACCAGTGAAGAGGCGGGGCCAGGAGCTAGGACTCGACCCCTGCAACCTCAACTAGGTGAATACAACTAGGTGAGTGAGTACACACACACATCTCAGTAGTACCAGTTATCTCAGTAGTACCAGTTACCAGTAACCAGTTACTAGTGTCAGTAGTAATGACTCATACACGGACCCTTGCTGATCCTCTGCTCTGGCATGAATCACTGACTGTTATTCACTGTTACAGCTGACCTAGCATGATTTGTACATGTCCTTCTCATAGAACTGACTCATGTGTCCTCCCTTAGTGGAGTAGCTGGTTCTCACCTGCGTGTCCGAGGTCGGACTTCCCTCACCTTTTCTATCCAAGGTAGAGACTTTACTGCTTCCTTGTTGCCGACCAGATTACTTTCCCTGGTGATCTTCTACTGGGATTTGCTTCTATGAGAGACTGACATATTGTGCTCGACTCTTACCGATGGCATACCCAAATTGATGACTTGATCGTACCATTTTGGGGTTACCAATTTGTCATGTGGGGGTTTGATAACGTGGATTGGGTAATAACACTCACGTTGGATGTTCTAGTATGTTGGGTAGAATATAGTGGGGAGCACCAAGCTTTGACCTGCCACCTGTCTAACGCCTCTACTTGAACTGGCTTGCTGAGTGCCTCGGAGGGTAGCGGCGTTCAAAACATGCTAGGTCAGCTGAACAGTGAAAAACAAGTGATTCACACAGACGGTTGGTAGTGATTCATACTACCTGTAACTGGTTGCTAGCAACTAGTTACTAGGAACTGATACTACTGAGAGCTATATATGATCAATCCGTTCCACCAGTTGAGACGAAAGACTGAGCTCCCACTGACTTCTCAGACGAGGTCAAGCATTTGTTGACTCTCTTGAACAAACGTCGTAAAGCCATTGCCTTACCAGGTGAGTAGATGGGTATAATGAACTTATTGTCCCATCGTATCCCAATTGAACCTGGTACTAGACCTATCTATATACCTGCGTACAGAATGCCTCATTCACAAGTTGCTGTCGCAGAAGAATTGATCAATCAAATGCTTGATGATGGAGTTATTGCACCTAGCAATTCACCTTGGAATGCGCCCTTGATCCTAGTACCTAAGAAGGATGGTACTTGGCGCCCAGTGATTGACCTTAGGAAGTTAAATGCGAAAACTATTCCAGATCGCTTCCCACTTCCTGTACTTGGTGATCTTTTATGTAACATCAGAGATAACAAAGTCTTTTCGACCCTGGACTTGTTACAAGGGTTTGGCAATTCCCTCTTCACGAGCACAGCCAAGAGCTAACTGCACTTGTGGTGTACTTAGATGATGTATTCGTCATGTCTAAAGACGTGCATACACACTTGAGAAGACTTGATGTAGTACTTGGTAAGCTTGAAGAAGCCACTTTAAAGATCAAACTGTCTAAATGTAAATTTTTTCAGATAAATCAAGTTTCTTTGTCACGTAGTCACTTCTAGAGGGGTTATGACTGACCAAAGTAAAGTAACTGCAGTATTAAATTTTCCATCTCCCAAAACTGCTGATGCCGTAAGATCCTTTGTGGCCTTAGCAGGTTTTTATAGATCTTTCATTGCCAATTTTTCTTCCATAGCTGCTCCTCTGAGTTGCTTAAAAAAGATGCTCCTTTCGTTTGGACCTTCCGTCAAGAAAGAGAATTCCAAACTCTAAAAGAAAAGCTAACATCTGCTCTAATTTTGAAATTTCTAGTTTTTTCTAAGCCCTTCTATCTGACAACTGATGCTAGTTCTATTGGCATAGGTGCCGTACTAGCTCAGAAGACTGATGGCAAGTACAACGCAGTTACATTTGCTAGCCGAGTCCTTACGAAGGCTGAACGTAATTATACAGTAACTGAGCAAGAAGCTTTAGTAATAGTGTGGTCTTTAAAGCAATTCCGATATATTATTTATCAGTATTCTGTTCATGTCTTGACAGACCATGCTCCACTGATACCTTTATCCCAGAATAAACAGCCTACCGGAAGGTTAGCCAGATGGACCTTGACTATCCAAGAGTTCAATCCTACCTTTGAACACTTGTCTGGCAAGTCAAATGTAGTCGCAGATGCTTTATCGTGACATGTTAGTATAGTAACTGCAAACCCTCCATTTACTGCCGAGGATGTAAAGAATGCTCAATGAACAGATCCCATGTGGTCTGGTGTGATTCGATTCCTGCTCCAGGAAGATCTTATCCTGACTGTGAAGCCACCAGCACCCATCAGTGACTTTGTCATGAACCAAGAATTACTGTATCCAACAGCCGAGTTGGGTACTCCTAGCAGAAGAGTATACCAGTTAGTAATTCCACAGTCACTAGTGAATGTGGCCTTACAGCTAGTTCACGATGTACCAGGTGTTGAGCACCCTGGTATGGATCGTTCAGTAAAACAAGCCAGATTGAAATACTTTAGGCCTCGTATGGCAACTGATATTTCTGAGTATGTTAAGAAATGCAGTGTCTTCATGCAACATAAAGGTAATGCTAATGGTCCTAATCCAATCCAAGTGTATCCATCTACTAGCAAACCATGGGAAAGAGTTGCGCTAGATTTGTTAACTAATTTCCAATGTTCCCTCCAGGGCAACAAACATCTGTGTGTTATGGTAGACCATTTCACCAGATATTGTGAGTTCCTATTGCAGATAAGACTACAGAGACAGTAGCTAAAGCGTTTAAAGAATGCATTATCTGCAGGCATACCACCCCAAAGTCCCTGGTAACAGATAATGGAGGTGAATTCTGTAATGAGATTCTTGAAAATTTGTGTACCTTGTACAAGATCTCTAAATCCACCTTTGTTCCTTATCATCCTACCAGCAATGGGTTAGCCAAACGAACCAATAAGAAAGTACTTGATGTCTTGAGAGCCACTATCAATCCCAACAGTGAAACTTGGGATGAAGTTATACCTGATGTGCAGTGTGCTATAAATTCTGCTTACAATGTTTCTATAGGTGACACTCCACATTATACATTGTACGGTGTAGATAAACGTTTGCCTTATGAGTTGCTATATTCTAATCCAAAACCAAATTACAACCCTGATGATTTCATAGCAACTTGTACCAGCCTAGCTCAAAGCGTCTTTAGAAGAATCCATGAAACACTTCATAAATCAACAGGAGAATTTACAAGAGTTGCTAACACTCGAGCAAAGCTGTCCAAAATTAAAGTAGGTTCGAGAGTTATGCTGACTAACTTTAACAAAACGTCTGCAATGCCTAAGCTTGATCAAAAATTGTTGGTCCTTATTGAATAGTTGAACATATCACTGGCAATAAGTAAAAGCTTAGAGAAATTAGTAATGGTCAGTATAAAGAGTCGTATTTGGATCACATGAAGCTAGTATGTGATGATAATGATGTTCCATCCCAGACTCTGACAATCCTCCTGACTCTGTACCCTCTACGGGCTCTGGTGGCCTGGTGGTTAACGCTCTTGCTTCACACGGTCAGGGCCTGGGTTCGATTCCCAGCCAGAGTAGAAACATTGGACGTGTTTCTTTCCACCTGTTGTCTATGTTCCCCATCAGTAAAATGGGTACCTGGGTGTTAGTCGACTGGTGTGGGTCGCATCCTGGGACACTGACCTAAGGAGGCCTGGTCACAGACCGGGCCGCGGGGGCGTTGACCCCCGGAACTCTCTCCAGATAAACTCTCCAGATAAACTCTACCTCTAATACTCAGTCAGATGATCACCTGAATGTCATTATTCCCTATGTACACAACAGGTATTGAGAAATCCTCAAGTATCATTTGTAACTACCAATTCAGAGCTGCCTCAAATACGGCATGAGTTAGCTAGTGCAACAGAGTTTGATCCTCCCAGAGATGACACCCATTCTGCATATGTCAATCTCACCCTAGCAGAGTTGGGGTTAAATGTAAATAACCTGTGTAGATGAATAATTACTTTATAAGCTTATTAATATTCAAGAATATTTGTTTTTGTATTCGCGTTCTCTCCGAATTCTGAGATTTAACAGTCTAGATTTGAGTGCACCAAGTCTGCCTTTCTGTTAAACGCTTCTTTCTTTGTACATATCCTTCTTCAGAATCCGTAGACCACATGAATACCGATCGATCGATCAAAATTTTTTTATCACTTCTATTGTGTAATCTCAATGTTGAGTCTCATTCGATGAGTTGTGCTATATCATACCTTGCAATGCATTACAGTAAGTTTCATTATAGTCATTTACGTTAGCTTCCATTCCAATATTCTACTCATGTATGTTATAATGTTCAATTGTTGTGTACTTTGACGTTGTATAGAATCAGCCCAGCCGTATGCCTACCGTCTCTAGTTTGTATTAGCTGTATGTCGCGACGACATATGTTAGCATCGTCGAGCTCTCAGTAGTATTAGTTACCAGTAACCAGTTACCAGTAGTATGACTCACTACCAACCGTCTGTGTGAATCACTTGTTATTCACTGTTCAGCTGACCTTGTTTTGAATGCCGCTACCCTCCGAGGCACTCAGCAACCCAGTTCAAGTAGAGGCGTTAGACAGGCAGCAAGTCAAAGGTGGTGCTCCCCCTATATTCCACCCAATATACTAGAACATCCAACGTGAGTGTTATTTCCCACTCCACGTTATCGAACCCCCACATGACATTGGGGTTACCAGCTTGGATCCAAGATCTGCCATACTGCTGAAGAGTACGACATTCGGATTAAGTCCTTTCAAGCCAGTACATTTTCCAGTAGTGTACCCAAGTGGTCAGGCACTGGCGATCCTGTCACTCCTGTGTTCAACTTGCAACTTCAGGCTTGCAAGATAGTGTCCAGTTGCCTTAAGTGTCCAAGGATGCTTTGACTACCTTGAGTGCTGAGCCTATCCCTGCTAGTTCAAGTAGTAGTTTCTCAACAGGAGATTCCTTGTCGGAAAATGATTACTTGAAACTAGTAATGCCATCTCTTGTTGATGTCACATGCTGTCTGCAGAAAGACATTCCTGTCGCAGCTCGTGCCTCACTAGAGTGTTGTGGTTCCTAGTGGTCCAGATGGTGATAACATTCTAGTTGATAGCAATTCCTGCAAAGTTAAGGGTTTATTTGTTGAGCCATCCTTACATGTTGTAAGAGATAGTATGATCCATTTCTTCCTAGCTAACACTCCTGATCGCAGTGTTCATCTCAGAGCAAATACCAATCTTGTTGACCTTGCTCACTATCCTTACCCTGGAACTTGCAATCCCATTCATTGATAACTGGGACCTATTCTTTGGCAAACGTGATACGTATTCAAGGGATGGGGTTCATCTCTCTGGGGATGGAGTGATTGCATTAGCCAATTCGATTGAGAGGGTAATTGATGACTTGTCTTGGAATTTAAACTGATAGATTATAGAAGTATGGGTGTTTGTGGGAAACAATCAGGCTGCAGCATTAGGGTTAAAAACAGCAGTTATTACTGGGATACCTCAGGGATATGTTTAAAAGACAATATTCAAAATAAAGTTGCTAGTAATGGCAAATCAATTGATCAACAAACAAAGAGAGATAGTAGAGGGCAACGAGTGACTAGCTCCCTTAAGGTTTACTATACAAATAGTAGGAGTCTAAGAAATAAGATAGATGAGCTAAGATTACTTGTAAGTGTTGGTAATATAGATATTATTGCTATAACAGAGACCTGGTTCAACCTGAAAGATAGAGAAATGCCTTCTGAATGCAACATACAGGGTTATAAACTATTCCACAGTGATAGGGTCAACAGGAAGGGTGGTGGGGTGGCGATGTATGTCAGAGAAAATTTAAATTGTTGTCTTTGACATGATATAAGATTAGAAACATCGAATGCAGAATCTGTTTGGCTACAGTTTCTCGAGGGACGTGACAAATTAATTTTGGGTGTGATTTATAGGCCCCCAAACCTTGAAAGGGAGTGCAGTAAGCTGTTATGGGACGAAATTCATAAGTCATCTAGATATGAAAACGTTGTGATAATGGGCTTTAGACAAATTAATTGGAATAATATGACAGGAAATCTTGAGTTCAGTGACTTTCTTGATACGGTTCAGGATTGCTTTTTAGAACAGGTTGTGACAGAGCCAACTTGACTTGGCTCTTGCCAACAAAGATTCACTAATTAATAATCTTGAGGTTAATGATGAGCTTGGGGAAAGTGATCACAAATCACTTAGTTTCAATATATCATGGAATTACCCAGATAACTGCAATCAAATCCCTGTCCCAGATTTTCGCTTGGCCGACTTCATGGGACTGAAAAATTACCTGGGTGGGCTAAATTGGGATGTCCTGACTTTAGGTCAGGTAGGTGATCTTGGTTGCCAATATGACGTTTTTCAGAGCATAGTTCTAGCTGCCCAGACAACTTTTGTTCCGAGTAGGGAAATTAGATCAAACAAAAATGATCCCAAATGGATGAACAATAGATTAAAACATCTCACTGGTCAAAAGAGAGACATACATGGGCGTATCAAAAGAGGGGATGGGCAGTTAAGAAACCAATATATTCAGTTAAAGAGAGAAATAAAGAAAGGAATAAGAAAAGCAAAAAAGGATTATGAGGCTAAGGTCACAAGGGATTCAAAGACTAACCCAAAAGGGTTCTTTCAGGTATACAGAAGTAAGATTAGGGACAAGATTGGCCCACTTAAGAGTAACTCTGGTCAGATCACTGACAGTGATAAGGATATGTGTGAAATTCTCAATACCTACTTCCTCTCAGTTTTCACTCAGGAAAATACTAGCGATATTCCTGAAATAATAGATTATGTAGAACAGGATGATAAACTATGCACGATTGTGGTAACTAGTGGCATGGTCCTCAGACAAATAGAGAAACTAAAACCTAACAAATCTGCAGGTCCTGATGAACTGTTTGCAAGGGTGTTAAAGGAATGTAAAGAGGAACTTAGCATACATTTGGCTTATCTTTTTAACATAGCACTACAAACTGGCATAGTGCCTGATAAGTGGAAAATGGCAAATGTAATACCTATTTACAAGGCAGGTGACAGGTCCTTGGCTTCGAAGTATAGACCAATAAGCCTTACCTCCATAGTGGGAAAATTTATGGAATCAATAATTGCCGAAGCAATTCATAGCCATCTTGATAGGCACAGATTGATTAATGAATCTCAACACGGTTTTACAAAGGGGCATTCCTGTCTTACAAATTTACTAACTTTTTTCACTAAGGTGTTTGAGGAGGTAGGTCATGGTAATGAATATGATATTTTGTATATGGACTTCAGTAAGGCTTTCCATAGAGTTCCACACCAGAGGCTATTGAGGAAACTTAAGGCACATGGAATAGGAGGAGAATTTTTTTCCTGGGTAGAGGCATGGCTGATAAATAGGCAGCAGAGAAATTGCATAAATGGGGAGAAATCAGAATGGGGGCACGTCACAAGTGGTGTTCCTCAGGGGTCAGTGTTGGGCCCATTGTTGTTCACAATTTACATAAACGACATAGACGAGGGAATAAATAGCAACATAAGCAAATTTGCTGATGACACCAAAATAGACCGTCCAATTCATTCTAATGACGACACTAGAGCACTCCAGGATGATTTGAATAGACTGATGCAATGGTCGGAGAAGTAGTAGATGCAGTTTAATATTGACAAATGCAAAGTTCTGAATGTTGGACAGGTAAATAACCATGCCACATATAAACTAAATAATGTAGATCTTAATACTACTGACTGCGAAAAGGATTTAGGAGCTCTGGTTAGCAGTAATCTAAAACCAAGACAAGAGTGCATTAGTGTTTGCAATAAAGCTAACAGAATTCTTGGCTTCATATCTAGAAGCATAAATAATAGAAGTCCTCAGGTTGTTCTTCAACTCTGTATATCCTTGGTTAGGCCTCATTTAGACTATGCTGCTCAGTTCTGGTCACTGTATTACAGAATGGATATAAATGCTCTGGAAAACATACAGAGGAGGATGACAAAGATGATCCCATGTATCAGAAATCTTCCCTATGAGGATAGACTGAGGGCCCTGAATCTGCACTCTCTCAAAAGACGTAGAATTAGGGGGGATATGATCGAGGTGTATAAATGGAAAACAGGAATAAATGAAGGGGATGTAAATAGCTTGCTGAAAATTTCCAGCCAAGACAGGACTCGCACCAATGGTTTCAAGTTGGAAAAATTCAGATTCAGGAAGGATATAGGAAAGCACTGGTTTGGTAGTTGAGTTGTGAATAAGTGGAACAAACTCCTGAGTACAGTTATTCAGGCTAAAACATTGTATAGTTTTAAAAATAGGTTAGATAAATACATAAGTGGTTGTGGGTGGGTGTGAGTTAGACCTGACTAGCTTGTGCTGCTTGGTCTGGTGCCGTGCTCCTTCCTTGAATGGAGGTGACCAGACTGGGTGGGTCATCGGGCTAATCCGCGTGGGGGGGTCATTGGGCTAATCCGGAGGGGGGCCATGGACCTGCTCCGCATGGGTCAGTAGGCCTGTTGCATTATTCCTTCTTTCTTTCTTATGTTCTTATGTTCTTGTTCAGGTAGAGGAGGAGTT
Source organism: Cherax quadricarinatus (assembly GCF_026875155.1). Lineage (NCBI taxonomy): Eukaryota > Metazoa > Arthropoda > Malacostraca > Decapoda > Parastacidae > Cherax > Cherax quadricarinatus. Next base: position 4,538,395 of record NC_069435.1, on the reverse strand, counting down.
GTCACCTGGCCAGTGGGTTGGTGCTATTTGTACCAGGGAGACACCATCCACTTCACTGGATCAATCCATTCCACCAGACTTAGCTCCCACTGATATCACAGACGAGGTCAAGCGTTTGTTGACTCTGTTGAACAAACGTTGTAAAGCTATTGCCTTACCAGGTGAGAAGATGGGCATAACGAACTTATTGTCCCATTGTATCCCACTTGAGCCTTGTACCAGACCTATTGATATACCTGTGTACAGAATGCCTCATTCACAAGTTGCTGTCGCAGAAGAGTTGATCAGTCAGATGCTAGTTGATGGAGTTATTGCACCTAGCAATTCACCCTGGAATGTGCCCTTGATTCTAGTACCCAAGAAGGACAGTACTTGGCACCCAGTGATTGACTTGAGGAAGTTAAATATGAAAACTATTCCAGATCACTTCCCACTTCCTGTACTTGGTGATCTTTTACGTATCATCAGAGATAAAGTCTTTTCGACCCTGGACTTGTTACAAGGGTTTTGGCAAGTCCCTCTTCATGAGGACAGCCAAGAGCTAACTGCATTTTCCACTCCTGTAGGTCATTATCACTTCCTCTATATGGCCTTTGGGTTACGATCTTCCCCTATCACATTCTCGAGGCTATTGACTAATATCTTCAGAGGACTCATGGTGTACTTAGATGGCGTAATCGTCATGTCTGAAGACATGGATATGCACTTGAAAAGACTTGATGTAGTACTTGGTAAGCTTGAAGAAGCCAATATAAAGATCAAACTGTCTAAATATCAATTTTTCAGATCAGAAATCATGTTTCTTGGTCACATAGTCACTCATAGAGGGTTTAGGACTGATCAAAGTAAAGTAACTGCAGTATTAAATTTTCCATCTCCCAAAACTGCTGATGCCATAAGATCCTTTGTGGGCTTAGCAGGTTTTTATAGATCTTTCATTGCCAGTTTTTCTTCCATAGCAGCTTAAGAAAGATGCTCCTTTCGTTTAGACCTTCCGTCAAGAAAGAGCATTTCAAACTCTAAAAGAAAAGCTAACATCTGCTCCAATTTTGAAATTTCCAGATTTTAATAAGCCCTTCTATCTGACAACTGACGCTAGTTCAATTGGCATAGGTGCCGTACTAGCTCAGAAGAATGATGGCAAGTACAACACAGTTGCATTTGCTAGCCGAGTCCTTACGAAGGCTGAATGTATTTGTACAATAACTGAGCAAGGAGCTTTAACAATAGTATGGTCTTTAAAGCACTTCAGAGACATTATTTATCAGTACTCTGTTCATGTCTTGACAGACCATGCTCCACTGATACCTTTATTCCAGAAGAAACAACCTACTGGAAGGTTAGCCAGATGGACCTTGACTATCCAAGAGTTCAATCTCACCCATGGACACTTACCTGGCAAGTCAAATGTAGTCGCAGATGCTTTATTGCGACATGTTAGTATAGTAACTGCAGACCCTCCATTTACTGCCAAAGATGTAAAGAATGCTTTCAAAGAACAAATCCCATGTGACCTGGTGTGATTCGATTCCTGCTCCAGGAAGATCTTATTCTGACTGTGAAGCCACCAGCACCCATTAGTGACTTTGTCATGAACCATGATTACTGTATTGAACAGCTAAGTTTGGTACTCCTAGCAGACGGGTATACCAGTTAGTAATTCCACATTCACTAGTGAATGTAGCTTTACAGCTAGTTCACGATGTACCAGGTGTTGTGCACCCTGGTATGGATCGTTCTGTAAAGCAAGCCAGATTGAAATACTTTTGGCCTCGTATGGCAGCTGATATTTGTGTGTGTAGTGTCTGCATGCAACATAAAGGTAATGTTGATGGTGTCCTAAATCACCCCAGGTGTATCCAACTAGTTGGATACACCTGGAGTTGCGCTAGATCTGTTAACTAATTTCCAATGTTCCCTCCAGGGCAACAAACATTTGTGTGTTATGGTAGATCATTTCACCAGATATTGTGAGTTAGCGCCTATTGCAGATAAGACTGCCGAAACAGTAGCTAAAGTGTTTAAAGACCGCATCTACAGGCTTACGACTCCTAAGTCCCTAGTAACCGATAATGGAGGTGAATTCTGTAATGAGATTCTTGAAAAATTGTGTACTTTGTACAAGATCTCTAAATCTACCATTGTTCCTCACCATCCTGCCAGCAATGGATTGGTGGAACGCACCAATAAGAAAGTACTTGATGTCTTGAGAGCCACTATCAATCTCAATAGTGAAACTTGGAATGAAGTTATTCCTGGTGTGCAGTGTGCCATAAATTCTGCTTGCAATGTTTATATAGGTGACACTCCACATTATGCATTGTACGGTGTAGATAAGTGTTTGCCTTAGTTGTTGATGATTTCATAGCAACTCGTGCCAGCTTAGCTCAGTGTTTTTAGAAGAATCCGTGAAACACTTCATAAATCAACAACAGAATTTACAAGAGTCACTAATATTCGAGCAAAGCTGTCCAGAATCAAAGCAGGTTCGAGAGTTATGCTGACTAACTCTAACAAAACATCTGCAATGCCTAAGCTTGATCAAAAGTTTGTTGGTCCTTATCGAGTAGTTGAATATATCAATGGCAATAAGTATAAGGTTAGAGAAATTAGTACAGGTCAGTATAAAGAATCGCATTTGGATCATATGAAGTTAGTATGCGATGATGATGATGTTCCTACCCAGACTAATGTAACAGACTCTGACAATCCTGACCTCAATTGTAGGGAAATTACTAGAGTCAATTATAGCTGATAATATAAGAAGCCATCTGGATAAGCACAGCTTGATTAATGATACTCACCATGGATTCACGAGGGGCCGTTCCTGCCTAACTAATTTATTAACCTTCTTCAGTAAAGCTTTTGAGGCCGTTCATCACGGTAAAGAATTCGATATTGTTTATTTAGATTTTAGTAAGGCTTTTGATAGAGTACCACACCAGAGACTGTTAAAGAAAGTGGCAGCTCATGGCATTGGGGGAAAAGTGCTGTCATGGGTCGAGTCATGGCTCACTAATAGGAAGCAGAAAGTATGCTTAAATGGGGTTAAATCCGAGTGGGGATCTGTAACAAGTGGCATACCACAGGGATCAGATTTAGGGCTGTTGTTGTTTATAATATATATCAATGACCTTGATGAGGGTATTACTAGTGATATGAGCAAATTCGCCGATGACACAAAGATAGGTAGGATAACTGATTCAAACGTAGATGTTAGGGAACTTCAGGAGGATTTAGACTAACTATTCTTAGTCAGAAAAGTGGCAGATGCAGTTCAATGTAGATAAATGCAAGGTTCTGAAGCTCGGGAGTGTCCATAACCCTAGCACTTATAAGTTAAATAATGTAGAACTTAGCCGTACAGATTGCAAAAAGGACTTGGGGGTTATGGTAAGCAGCAACCTTAAACCAAGACAGCTATGCCTAAGTGTACATAATAAGGCAAATAGATTATTGGGATTTATATCAAGAAGTGTAAGCAACAGAAGTCCAGAGGTTATACTGCAGCCTTATACATCATTAGTAAGGCCTCACCTAGATTACTCAGCTCAGTTCTGGTCTCCATATTACAGAATGGATATAAATTCATTAGAAAACATTCAGCGAAGAATGACTAAATTAATACATAGCATTAGAAATCTTCCATACCAAGAACAATTGAAGACTCTTAAACTACATTCACTTGTAAGATGAAGAATGAGGGGAGACCTGATCGAAGTGTACAAGTGGAAGATGGATATTAACAAAGGGAATATAAATAAGGTCTTGAGGATATCTCTCCAAGAGAGAACCCACAATGATGGATTCAAATTGGACAAGTTTAGATTTAGAAAGGATATAGGAAAGTATTGGTTTGGAAATAGGGTAGTTGATGAGTGGAACAGTCTTACCTAGTTGGGTTATTGAGGCTAAAACCTTGGGTAGTTTCAAATTTAGGTTGGATAAATACATGAGCAAGAGGGGTTGGATTTGAGCGGGACTTGCATATATTAGTGGATAGAGTTATCAGACCTTATTTCTTGGGTAGCATTGAAAATTGGGTTGGGCAAATGTTTTGTTAGTGGGATGGATTGTAAAGGACCTGCCTAGTATGGGCCAACAGGCCTGCTGCAGTGTTCCTCCTTTCTTATGTTTCTTATGTAATCCTCCTGACTCTGTTCCCTCTACCTCTGATACTCAGATGATCAACCTGAATGTCGTTTTTCCCTACGTACATGACAGGTATTGAAAAATCCTCAAGTATCATTTGTAACTACCATTTCAGATCTGCCTCAACCATGGCATGAGTTAGTCAGTGCAAAAGAGTTTGACCCTCCTAGAGATGATACCCATTCGGCATATGTATATCTTACCCTAGCAGAGTTGGGGTTAAATGTAAATAACCTGTATAGATGAATAATATAGTTTACAATGTATTTCTATTGTCTACTACAATATCAACTTATCATTATTCAAGAATTTATTTTGTGTTCACGTTCTCTCTGAATTCTGAGCTTTAACAGTCTAGATTTGAGTGCACCAAATCTGCCTTTCTTGTTAAACACTTCTTTCTTTGTATATATCCTTCCTCAGAATCCATAGATCACGTGAATACAGATCAATCAATCAATTTTTTTATCACTTTTATTGTATATTCCTGTCGTTTAGCCTCATTCTATGAATTATGCTATATCATACCTTGTAATGCATTACAATACGTTCCATTACAATACGTTCCATTACAACAAGTCCTGTTACAAGTTCCCTTACAATATGTTCCATTACATTAATTTCCATTTTGATATTCTCCTTATGTATGTTATAATGTTCAGTTGTTGTGTACTTTGACATTGTATAGAATCATCTCAAGACATACGCCTGTCGTCTCTAGTTTGTATTAGTTGTATGTTGGGATGCCATACGTTAGTGTTGCTGAGCTCTCAGTGGTACCAGTTATCTCAGTAGTACCAGTAACCAGTTACTAGTGTCAGTAGTAATGACTCATACACCAGCCGTTACTGATCCTCTGCTTTGGCATGAATCACTGTTATTCACTGTTACAGCTGACCTAGCATGATTTGTATGCCACTCACCCTCTAGGCACTGTGAGTCAGTTGAAGTGAGATGTTAGGACAGACGGTAAGTTAGGCTTTGGTGCTCCCCATGTATTCTGTCTAGTATATGTAGTACTTAACTTCCTACGTGAGTGATTATTACCCGATCCACATTTCGAAACCCGACATGAGACACACACACACACACACACACACACACACACACACACACACACACACACACACACACACACACACACACATACACACATACACACATATACACACACATACACACACACACTCTCACACTCACAAACACACATGCTGGAGCCACGTGGGGGTCCCGAAACATGGAGAGCCAAGATGATGGATGTGGTGCTGGAAAACCTCATGCACCAACATGTTAGGGACACTACCAGAGAGAGAGGGGAGGATGAACCAGCAAGACTGGACCTTGTGTTCATCCAGAGTAGCTCAGACATTGAGGACGTCACTTTTGACAGGCCCCTTGGAGCTAGTGACTGCATGGTTCTGAGCTTTGAACACATCGTAGAGCTACATACAAGTGGAGAGGGTAACAGGAGCAGAAAGGGAAAAGCTATACTATAAAAATGGGGACTACACAGGTATGAAGACCTTCCTGCAGGAGGTTCAGTGGGAGAGAGTTGGTAGGAAAATCAGTAAACAAAATGATGGACTATGCAAGAACAAAATGCAAGGAGGCAGAGGAATGGTTTGTTCCCAAGCATACCAGAAATAATGGGAAGACCAGAATGACCCCTTTGTTTACCCGAAGGTGTAGGAAGGCAAAAACTAAGTGCACTAGAGAATGTAAAAAGTACAGAAGGCAAGGGACCCAGGAAAATAGAGAGATTAGTCAACGAGCCAGAAATGAGTATGCACAGATAAGGAGGAAGGCCCAGCGGCAGTACAAAAACTACATAGCATCAAGAGTCAAGTCTGACCCGAAACTGCTTTATAGCCACATCAGGAGGAGGACAGCAATCAAGGATCAGGTAATCAGGCTAAGAAAAGAAGGTGGGGAGCTCACAAGAAACAACCAAGAATTATGTGAGGAGCTCAACATGAGATTTAAGGAAGTATTTATGGTGGAGGCAGAAGGGACACTGGGAAGACAAAACAGAGGGGCACATTAACAAGGGATAAACCAACAAGTGTTGGATGAAATACAACCGAGGAGGAGGTGAAGAAGCTCCTAAGTGACCTTGATACCTCAAAGTCCGTGGGACCGGACAGCATCTCTCCGTGGGTCCTTAGAGAGGAAGCAGAGACACTGTATGTGCCAATAACCACAATCTTCAACACATCCCTTGAAACTGGACAACTACCTGAGGTATGGAAGATGGCAAATGTAGTCCCCATCTTTAAGAAAGGAGACAGAAACGAGGCACTAAACTATAGACTAATGTCACTGATGTGTATAGTATGCAAAGTCATGGAGAAGATTATCAGGAGGAGAGTGGTGGAGCACCTGGAACAGGACAAGTTTATAAACAACAGCCATCATGGATTCATGGAAGGCAAATCCTGTCACAAACCTACTGGGGTTTTATGACAAGGTAACTGAAGTAAGACATGAGAGGGAGGGGTGGGTTGATTGTATTTTCTTGGACTGCAAGAAGTCCTTCGACACAGTTCCTCACAAGAGATTAGTGCAGAAGCTAGAGGATCAGGCACGTATAACAGGAAGGTCACACGCATAACATCAGATATACTACAGAGCATCTGGACCGAATTGGACTATCGCATTGATGTTTGCCGAGCAACCAGAGGGGCACATATTGAGTGCCTTTAATGCTGCCCTATACCACATGAAACTGAATGAAATCCTGCATCGGAAGCGACTAACTGTGAAAGATTATTACAATAAAATTACATGTTACACCTGTTTGAAATCACGGAGTGTTTTCGTGGATACCCTTTATATTCGAAGTCCTAGAGAAGTCTTGTCATGCCCCCACCATAGTGCTAGTAGATGATTTTTCCCTTTGATGAATAAAGCAGCATCAACTCTCTTCCTCGCACATACTTGCTCCCTCTATTCAGAAGTGTCAAAAACTTCCCAGCAGTACTTGCCTCAGCAGCAAGAGCTCCTCCAGCAGCAAGAGCTCCTCCAGCAGCAAGAGCTCCTCCAGCAGCAAGAGCTCCTCCAGCAGCAACAACAGCAGTGGGTGCTTCAGCTCAGTCATCAGAACTAGCACCATAACATGTCTGTAACAAGCAGCTGGTGGTGGCACTGTTGGCTGATGGTGGTGGTAGTGTTGCCCTGCTGTTTCCACTCTTCTCTAGGATTAACCTTCACGTTATACACATTAAGATAATGAGGTTGGCACCTACACTCCTCGCCAGTATAATTGTTACTTCTGAATTACTTTATTTTATGGCATAGCGGAACGGGTCTGTGAAGACTAGCAGGGAAGTAGTGGTGGGGAGGTAAAGTTGGGCAGGTAGTGGTGGTGGGGAGGTAAAGTTGGGCAGGTAGTGATGGGGAGGTAATATTGGGCAGATAGTGGTGGAGGGGAGGTAAAGTTAGGCAGATAGTGGTGGTGGGGAGGTAATGTTGGGCAGGTAGTGGTGGTGGGGAGGTAAAGTTGGGCAGGTAGTGATGGGGAGGTAATATTGGGCAGATAGTGGTGGAGGGGAGGTAAAGTTAGGCAGATAGTGGTGGTGGGGAGGTAAAGTTGGGCAGGTAGTGGTGGTGGGGAGGTAAAGTTGGGCAGGTAGTGATGGGGAGGTAATATTGGGCAGATAGTGGTGGAGGGGAGGTAAAGTTAGGCAGATAGTGGTGGTGGGGAGGTAATGTTGGGCAGATAGTGGTGGTGGGGAGGTAAAGTTGGGCAGGTAGTGATGGGGAGGTAATATTGGGCAGATAGTGGTGGAGGGGAGGTAAAGTTAGGCAGATAGTGGTGGTGGGGAGGTAAAGTTGGGCAGGTAGTGGTGGTGGGGAGGTAAAGTTGGGCAGGTAGTGATGGGGAGGTAATATTGGGCAGATAGTGGTGGAGGGGAGGTAAAGTTAGGCAGATAGTGGTGGTGGGGAGGTAAAGTTGGGCAGGTAGTGGTGGTGGGGAGGTAAAGTTGGGCAGGTAGTGATGGGGAGGTAATATTGGGCAGATAGTGGTGGAGGGGAGGTAAAGTTAGGCAGATAGTGGTGGTGGGGAGGTAATGTTGGGCAGGTAGTGGTGGTGGGGAGGTAAAGTTAGGCAGATAGTGGTGGTGGGAAAGTAATGTTGGGCAGGTAGTGGTGGTGGGGAGGTAATGTTGGGCAGGTAGTGTTGGTGGGGAGGTAAAGTTGGGCAGGTAGTGGTGATGGGGAGGTAATGTTGGGCAGGTGGTGGGGAGGTAAAGTTGGGCAGATAGTGGTGGTAGGGAGGTAATATTGGGCAGGTAGTGGTGGTGGGGAAGTAATGTTGGGGAGGTATTGGTGATGGGAAGGTAATGTTGGGCAGGTAGTGGTGGTAGGGAGGTAAAGTTGGGCAGGTAGTGGTGGTGGGGAGGTAATGTTGGGCGGGTAGTGGTGGTGAGGAGGTAAAGTTAGGCAGGTAATGGTGGTGGGGAGGTAATGTTGGGCAGATACGGGGGGTGGGGAGGTAATTTTGGGCAGGAAGTGATCTAGGGGAGATAATGGTGGGCAGGTAGTGGTGATGGGGACGTAATGGTGGACAGTAGTGGTGGGGAAGTAATGTTGGGCAGGTAATGCTGGGAAGGTAATGTTGGGCAGATCGTGGTGGTTGGGAGGTAATGTTGGGCAGGTAGTGCTGGTGGGGAGGTAATGTTGGGCAGATAGTGGTGGTAGGGGTTGTAATGTTGGGCAGTTAGTCGTGGTTGTGAGGTAATGTTGGGGAGGTAGTGCTGGTTGGGAGGTAATGGTGGGCTGGTTTGGTGGTGGGGATGTGATAATGGGCAGATAGTGGTGGTGGGAGGTTATGTTGGGCAGATTGTGGTGGTGGGGAGGTAATGGACAGGTAGTGGTGGTGGGGAGGTAGTGGTGGGCACTTAGTTATGGTGGGGAGGTAATTTTGGGCAGGTAGTGGTGGTGGGATTTAATGTTGGGTAAGTAGTGGTGGTGGGGGAGGTGATGTTGGGCAGGTAGTGGTGGTGGGGAGGTAATGTTGGGCAGGTAATGGGGACGGGCAGGTAATATTGGGCAGGCAGTGGTTGTGGGGAGGTAATGATAGGCAGGTCGTGGTGGTGGGGATGTAATAGTGGTCAGATAGTGGTGGTGAGGAGGTTATGTTGGGCAGATAGTGGTGGTGGGGAGGTAATAGACAGGTAGTGGTGGTGGGGTGGTAATGGTGGGCACTTACTTATGGTGGGGAGGTAATGTTGGGCAGATAGCGATGATGGGGAGGTAATATTGTGCAGGTAGTTTTGGCGGGGAGGTAATGTTGGGCAGGTGGTGGTGGTGGGGAGGTGATGATAAATTAGACACATGTGCAACTCTTGGGTATCTTTATTGAGGAAACGTTTCGCCACACAGTGGCTTCATCAGTCCATACAAAGGAGAATCTTGAAGAACAGGAGAATGAGGTAATCAGTCCCTCAACCTTGAGTCGATGTGGTCAGTCCATCAATCTTGAATAGAATACGGCATACGTGCTGAGAAGGAGCTTATAAACCGTATGGCAGGAGAGGTGCAGCAGTCATAGGTCGTGTAACATTTGATCAATGTTGAAGTAGGTCGTGCCCAAGAATTAGGCAAGCGAAGAATTCCCAAGTATTAAGATCCCAAGAAGTTGCAGTGTCTGACAGGTTTGTAGATGAATGGTTCAGAGAACCGACATGTTGATAAATTAGACACATGTGCAACTCTTGGGTATCTTTATTGAGGAAACGTTTCGCCACACAGTGGCTTCATCAGTCCAACGGTTTATAAGCTCCTTCTCAGCACGTATGCCGTATTCTATTCAAGATTGATGGACTGACCACATCGACTCAAGGTTGAGGGACTGATTACCTCATTCTCCTGTTCTTCAAGATTCTCCTTTGTATGGACTGATGAAGCCACTGTGTGGCGAAACGTTTCCTCAATAAAGATACCCAAGAGTTGCACATGTGTCTAATTTATCAACATGTCGGTTCTCTGAACCATTCATCTACAAACCTGTCAGACACTGCAACTTCTTGGGATCTTAATACTTGGGAATTCTTCGCTTGCCTAATTCTTGGGCACGACCTACTTCAACATTGATCAAATGTTACACGACCTATGACTTCTGCACCTCTCCTGCCAACGGTTTATAAGCTCCTTCTCAGCACGTATGCCGTATTCTATTCAAGATTGATGGACTGACCACATCGACTCAAGGTTGAGGGACTGATTACCTCATTCTCCTGTTCTTCAAGATTCTCCTTTGTATGGACTGATGAAGCCACTGTGTGGCGAAACGTTTCCTCAATAAAGATACCCAATTGTTGCACATGTGTCTAATTTATCAACATGTCGGTTCTCTGAACCATGGTGGGGAGGTAATGGTGGGCAGGCAGTGGTGGTGGGGAGGTAATGTTGGGCAGGTAGTGTTGGTGGGGAGGTAATGTTGGGCAGGTAGTGGTGTTGGGAAAGTAATGTTGGGCAGGTAGTGGTGATGGGGAGGTAATGTTGGGCAGGTAGTGGTTGTGGTGAGGTAATGTTGGGCAGGTAGTGGTGGTGGGGAGTAATATTGGGTAGGAAGTGGTGGTGGGGAGGAAATGTTGGGCAGGTAGTGGTTGTGGGTAGGTAATGTTGGGCAGGTGGTGGTGGTGGGGAGGTAATGGTGGGCAGGTAGTGGTGGTGGGGAGGTAATGTTGGGCAGGTATGGTGGTGGGGAGGTAATATTGGGCAGGAAGTGGTGGTGGGGAGGAAATGTTGGGCAGGTAGTGGTGGTGGGTAGGTAATGTTCGGCAGGTAGTGGTGGTGGTGAGGTGATGTTGGGCAGGTGTTGGTGGTGGGGAGGTAGTGTTGGGAAGGTATTGGTGGTGGGATGGCAATGTTGGGCAGGTAGTCATGGTGGGAAGGTAATGTTGGGCAGGCAGTGGTGGTGGGGAGGTAATGTTGGGCAGGTAGTGGTGGTTGGTAGGTAATGTTGGGCAGGTAGTGGTTGTGCGAAGGTAATGTTGGGCAGGTAGTGGTGGTGGGATGGCAATGTTGGGCAGGTAGTCATGGTGGGAAGGTAATGTTGGGCAGGCAGTGGTGGTGGGGAGGTAATGTTGGGCAGGTAGTGTTGGTGGGGAGGTAATGTTGGGCAGGTAGTGGTGTTGGGAAAGTAATGTTGGGCAGGTAGTGGTGATGGGGAGGTAATGTTGGGCAGGTAGTGGTTGTGGTGAGGTAATGTTGGGCAGGTAGTGGTGGTGGGGAGGTAATGTTGGGCAGGTAGTGTTGGTGGGGAGGTAATGTTGGGCAGGTAGTGGTGTTGGGAAAGTAATGTTGGGCAGGTAGTGGTGAAGGGGAGGTAATGTTGGGCAGGTAGTGGTTTTGGTGAGGTAATGTTGGACAGGTAGTGGTGGTTGGTAGGTAATGTTGGGCAAGTAGTTGTGGTGGGGAGGTAATGTTGGGCAGGTAGTGCTGGTGGGGAGGTAATGGGGGGCAGGTTTGGTGGTGGGGATGTAATAGTGGGCAGATAGTGGTGGTGGGGAGGTAATGTTGAGCAAGTAGTGGTGATGGGGAGGTTGTGGTGGAAGGTAATGGTGGGTAGGTAGTGTTAGGCAAGTAGTAGTGGTGGGGAGGTAATGATGGGCAGGTAGTGGTGGTGGGGAGGTAATGTTCGGCAGGTAGTGGTGGTGGAAAGGTATTACAACTTGAGTTTAATATGTTTATTATGCACCCCATACCCATCCTGTGGGCGGTAGTCAAAAGATTACAGAGGTACATAATGGGTCCATTACAACCCATGAGTCCCAAAGGCCTGTTAACCTGCGTGTAAAGGGAGCAAAATAAACACAGTAGAAAATTTTTTTGACATATTATCCTTCACGAATTTAGAAGAGAAGTATGTGCACTATATACACTATGTACAACAATAGGTATTAGTGCACTCCATAGTAAGCAAGGCAGAACAGAAGCCACTAGAGAGCAGACCGTGCTTCAACCAGCTCTAGAATGGGAATGACAAAGGCAGACAGGCGAGTGGTACCCACATCACCTCTGCGATTGCCAAAACCATCTTCTCATTGGCTGGAACCTTTGTACTAGTTGAACGACGGGGCCCCATCGTCAACCCTTAGTCCCTGGTTTGCTGGTTGGGGGAGATAGCCTGTAAATGAGGGTGTATACATGCGCCGAATAAAGGTTACGTACTCCTTGCATGCCACACCCCCACCCTGAGAAGGCTCAGGATTAGGCTCCCACCTCCCAGTGGTAACCGTGCCACCATGACACCAAATAATGGGACCGCCTTTCCTCTCAACCATCCAACTCTTAGAGGTCAACTTTTCTCGTGACAAAAAGGCAAACCCTAAACTCAGAGCAAGACAGCAGACAGTCGGGCTAGCATAGGTCCAAGACACGGGCAGACGGTAGCCCTCATCCCCCCACTAAAAAAAATCCCTACACCAGGGGATAAAAAAAAAAAGAGCCTGAAAGGGGTTACCACAGGTAACCTAACACATCCTAACCTAATATATAATTATAATAATAATATAGAATAACTTTGTTATACTCTAGATAAAGAGTCTGCCAACATATTTTCTTTGCCGGAAATATATAATATTCTGAAAGAGTAGGGTTGCAGTTGTAGACTCCATCTCATGAGCCTCGTATTGTGGTTCTTCGTGGCTTGGAGATATACTAGAGGGTTGTGATCACTGTAGACAGTGACCACCTGCGAAGTCTGGCCCACATAAACATCAAAGTGCTCCAAAGCCAGTACCAGTGCGAGGGCTTCTTTTTCAATGGAAGAGTAAGCCCTCTGATGCGGCTGGAACTTGATAGAGAAGAAAGCTACAGACTGCAACTCCTCGTCCCCCTTTTGCAATAGTATTGCACCAACCCCAGACTCACAAGCATCAACCTGTAATGAGAAAGGTTTGGAGAAGTCTGGAGACAAAAGAATGAGTGCAGTGCACATTAATCTTTTTGCTTTATCAAAAGCACCTTGACACTCTGAGGTCCAATTAAGTGGAACTTTGTGACTAGTAAGAGAGGTAAGAGGGGCTACAATATCTGAGAAATTTTTACAGAATCTTCTGTAAAATCCTATCATGCCTAGGGAACGTTGAAGAGATTTCCTATCATGTGGAACTGGATAATCTTTAATGGCAAGGACTTTAGCAAATTTAAGAGCAACTTTACCATTACCTACTTCATGGCCTAGAAAAGTAACAGTGGCCTGGCCAAAGGAAGACTTAGATAAATTAACACTTAAATGGGAACTCTGAAAGGTCTCAGAGAGCCTTAAGTCTAACTAGGTGTTGATCCCAAGTATCAGACACCACAACAATATCATCCAGGTATACTGCCGTGCCTTCAAGTCCTTTAATAGCCTGATGGATAAGTTTCTGGAATGAAGAGGGGGGGTTTTTCATTCTGAAGGGGGTAACTGTATAATGATAATGACTTGGAATTGCGAAGGCAAATGTTTCCTTTGCTTTAGCCATCAAATGTACCTGATAGTAACCTTTAAGGAGATCTAACTTGGACACAAAAGTAGCCTTACCCACAAAGTCGATTACGTCATCCATACGAGGAAGAGGGTAAGCATCTGTGATTGTGACCTCATTCAGCTTACGGTAGTCTGTAGACATACGAAAACCTCCATGAGCTTTTTTAACAAGGATGTACGGTGAAGCCCATGGATTAGATGACTCCTCCACTAACCCATGCTCTAACAGAAATTCTGCCTCCTGCTGAAATAGCTTCTGCTTTTCCGGATTAGCTCTGTAGGGGGAGAGTTTAATAGGTTTAGAGTTTCCCACATCTACATCATGATAACCTAACGTACATTTTTTCGGCACATCCGAAAAAATATCAGGATATGTCTGTAGAAGCGCAGTTAAACTTGTTGCTTGAGTTTCAGATAGACCCGCCATTAAAGGGCTAGGGTCCTTGAGGAGGACAGAGTTTGGAAGTTTGACATTAATTTTAGAAAAAGAGTGTAAAGAGTCAGAGTCGTCCTCAGAGGTAGAGGACAGTCATTACTGGGACTTTATCTGGTGTATGGAAAGACTTTAATTAATTAATGTGGTAAGTTTTAGTTTGAGGTCTTATCAAGGGGAGCTACCACATAATTTACATCAGATAATTTACTTACAATTTGCATAGGTCCCGTAAATCTAGCTTTCAAGTTGTGGCCAGGTATAGGTTCCTGTACCAACACCTTGTCTCCTGGATGAAAGGATCAGAATTGTGCATTTCTGTCATACCTCTGTTTCATCTTATTTTGAACTGCCTTTAGGTTAGACTTGGCTAACTGACGTGCCACCTGCAACCTTGAAGACGGGTTGTAGAGTGTTGAGCTAACGTCTTCTCCCATCCATCCTTCTTTGAGCACCCGAAGTGGACCTCGTACATTGTGCCCAAAGATCAGCTCAAACGGACTATACTCAGTAGATTCCTGAACAGTTTCTCTTATTGAAAACAGCAACAAAGGTAGTGATTCATCCCAGTCTGTAGGAAAATGCATGCAAAAAGTTCTCATCGTGGTTTTTAAACGTCTGATGGAATCTTTCCAAGGCGCCTTGGGACTGAGGATGATAGGCAGTGGATAAGTTGTGGATTATCCCTAACCTAGTTAATGCTTCCCTAAATAATTGGCAGTGAAGTTAGTACCTTGATCACTTTGAATAAATTTAGGAATGCCAAAACAAGAAATAAATCTGGTTAAAGCTTTGAGAATAGCTTTAGTATTAATACTGCTCATGGGAATTGCTTCTGGGTATCTAGTTACTCTATCCATAATGGTAAATAAATACTGATTTCCAGACTTTGACCTAGGTAGTGGACCTACACAGTCTATGATTAATTCTGCAAAAGGTTCTCCATCAGCAGGTATAGGGTGGAGAGGTGCAGGTTTAATAGAATGTCCAGGTTTCCCTACTCCTTACTTGCTGACATTTTTGGCAACACCGGATATGATTCTTCACATCCTTCTTTAATTTTGGCCAATAAAATTCTTTTGTGATTCTATATAATGTTTTAGCAATTCCTAAGTGACCTAATGAAGTATTATGAGCTATATTCAATATTTGAGGTCTAAACTTTGTTGGAACTACTAACCTGTCTGACAGTTGCCGGTACTCTTGCCCCTTACCAGTCTCAGTGCAGATCAAATAGTGGTTTCTAAATTAATACTTGACCGGATGATCCGAAAAGGATTTACCCATGGCTGCCTGAAAAGTGAAATTCAAAGAAGGATTCTTTCATTGTTCCTCCCGGAAGGACAGTCCCTCGGGCATGGAAACAGAGATATCTGGCAATCCTGCAACCTTGGAATAGGAAGGCTTGATGTGGGTCTGTTCACTTGATCTACGAGGCTCTGGCCAGTTTTCCTCGTAAAACAAATTGGCTATTCCGAGATCGGAGTCGTCCAAGGATAGGTCAACATTCTTGCCAGACAACCCTTGGGATGTTGCCCGAGTTATCGCCAACACCGGAGAAGAATTAATCATTATGGGTTCAGGACATCAACTAGCAGTGGTAATGTTTATTACCCAGTAATAACATGGCATCTTTTCATGGGGAATCCCTCGGATACACCCACAGTCAAGTATCCAGTGTAATATTTGCACTGTACATAAATTCTATGCAAGGGGACAGAATATATAGCTCCTCCAAATGCTTCCAACAAAACAGAGGAATTTAAGGAGGTGTTCTTTGAAAGGGGTAATATTCCCTCTCTTATAAGTGAGCAATATGCTCCAGTATCTCTAAAGGTTTTGACTTCAGTTGTTTTGGAGTTTTCCTGAAGGGAAATAAGACTCTGACAGTAATAAGGGGCCAACCCTTTCTCTACTTTTTTCAGGGATAAATTAGACACATGTGCAACTCTTGGGTATCTTTATTGAGGAAACGTTTCGCCACACAGTGGCTTCATCAGTCCATACACAGGAGAAGCTAGAAGAACAAGATTGATGGACTGACCAGATCGACTCAAGGCTAAGTGACTGATTACCTCATTCTCCTCCTGTTCTAGCTTCTCCTGTGTATGGACTGATGAAGCCACTGTGTGGCGAAACGTTTCCTCAATAAAGATACCCAAGAGTTGCACATGTGTCTAATTTATCAACGTGTCGGTTCTGTGAACCATTCATCTACAAATTCTTTCAGGGACATGTTACTAGGGATATTAGAGATTTTCCCAATAGGTTGGGGTTTGTGGGAGCAGTTGGGACGGATGTGACCTACTTTGTTACACAGGAAACAGACAACAGGCTTGCCCTTTACTCCATGCTGATGTTGTAACTGGTGTCGCTCTGGCTGGTGTCTCTCTGGATACTGTTGTCGAGTTACACCATGTTGAGTGGTTTGTCTCTCACCAGGTGGACCATAAGTTGAGAAGCGTGGCTCACCAGGTGACTTAGTTGGCTGACGTAGACGTTCTCCCTCCGGCTGGCACTTCATCCTCCAAGGTTGACGGTATCTGCTCATGCCAGGCTGTTGAAAAGAGAGATGGGACCGCTCGGACAAGGAGCGGTTAGTTTCAAAGGTATCAGCCAACCTGGCTGCCTCCAATGCAGTGGTTAAGTCATGATCCTACAGAAAGACTAACCTCTGGTCTCACAGACTCCAGCAGGTTGTCAACCAGAATAAGCAGCACAAGGTCATCGAAGGTAGCAACACCACTTGCTTTATACCAGCTGGTAAAAGCTTTAGTCTGCTGTCGCACAAAATCAACCAGGGATTGACCAAGCTGTCGTCTGCCTAACTTGAAGTTTTTCCTATACATAGCTGGGATACATGTATATGCGCGCTCAAAACTGTGGTCTTCACTTTATAATTGGAAAAATCAGTCATTTAACACTGACGTAAATTCCTGTGCCTTACCGAACAATGTTGTGTGAACCAACGATGCTCAATGCTGTTCTGGCCACCTCAAGGCTCAAGCCTGATTTTCGAAAGCTTCGAAAAATTGTTCTGATTCGGCCTCATTGAAACGGGGAACAAGCTGTGCTACTTTCTGTAAACTGAAGTCATTTACAAGTTGCGAAAACTGCCTTCTTTCTTTTTCCCTATCAAACTCTTCCTTTGCAAATGCCATCTGTTCCCTAGTCTGCTCAAGATTGATATTTGCCAGCTGATTCACTTTGAGACAACCCTGCTGCACTAAATTGACGATTTTGCTCCATTGATGTATTATCTTCCTCCTGCGAGAACATCAGAACATCGGAGTTTTATTCCTGGCTCCCGTAAAGGGAGGAGTCTGATGTGCCATCTCCTCTTCCCGAAGTTTGTCAGTGATCAGTGAACGCAGTTGCACAGCGGCGAGAGTGCGTTTGTAATCAATGCCATTGGAACGAGCAATTTGCCAACAACGTTGTAGGGACAATTTAGGCAAGTTAAATAAAGTATATGCTAACATCAGACGTCTGACTCGTCTAGGTGGCATACCCCGATGTATAAGTTATTTGCTATGCACAGTACGATTGCGGAATACCCCAACATAACACGTTATTTGCAAAACACGCTTAGCTATGCACAGTACGATTGCAGAATACCCCAACGTAACACGTTATTTGCAAAACATGCTTAGCTATGCACAATACAACTGCAGAATACGCACATACGCTTGCAAGGTGGATACACAATAGCAAAGCTGACTGCAAAAAATCTTCACACAAGATTGACCGTAATGAAGCGAGCACACCGAACAAGCTAGTAGCGAGCTGTTGAACGATCATACAATAGCAAGGCTGACCATAGCAAAGCAACTGACACGCAAAGTTTGTAAAGCGTTGGCAAAGCTAATGCAATGCCAGACAGCAAGCTACACAATGTTCCTGCTTCCAGCATCACCCTAGGCTCAACCCGTGCTCTAAGTCCAGCTCCAGCTCTCGGACAGGCTACCCATATTACAACCCAGGAGTCCCAAAGGCCTGTTATCCTGGGTGTAAAGGGAGCAAAATAAACACCAGAAAAACTTTTGACATATTATCCTTCACCAATTTAGAAGTATGTACACTATATACACTATGTACAACAATAGGTATTAGTGCACTCCACGGTAAGCAAGGCAGAATAGAAGCCACTAGAGAGCAGACCGTGCTTCAACCAGCTCTAGAATGGGAATGACAAGGGCAGACAGGCGAGTGGTACCCACATCACCTCTGCAATTCCCAAAACCATCTTCTCATTGGCTGGAACCTGGGTACTGGTTGAATGACAGGGCCCCATCGTCAACCCTTAGTCCCTGGTTCGCTGGTTGGGGGAGATAGCCTGTAAATGAGGGTGTGTACATGTGCCGAATAAAGGTTACGTACTCTTTGCATGCCACAAAAGGTAATGTTGAGCAGGTAATGGGGGTGGGCAGGTAGTGGTGGTGGGGAGGTAATGGACAGGTAGTGGTATTGGGGAGGTAATGTTGGGGAGGTAGCTATGGTGGGGAGGTAATGTTGGGCAGGTAGAGATGGTGGGGAGGTAATGTTGGGCTGGTAGTGGGGTGGGGAGGTAATGTTGGGCAGGTAGTGGTGGTGGGGAGGAAATGTTGGGCAGGTAGTGGTGGTGGGGAGGTAATGTTGGGCAGGTAGTGGTGGTGGGGAGGTAATGTTGGGCAGGTAGTGGTGGTGGGAAGGTAATGTTGGGCAGATAGTGGTGGTGGGGAGGTAAAGATGGGCAGGTAGTGGTGGTGGGTAGGTAATGTTGGGCAGGTAGTGGTGGTGGGGAGGTAATGTTGGGCAGGTAGTGGTGGTGGGAAGGTAATGTTGAGCAGGTAGTGGTGGTGGGGAGGTAATGTTGGGCAGGTAATGGTAGTGGGAAGGTAATGTTGGGCAGGTAGTGGTGGTGGGAAGGTAATGTTGGGCAGGTAGTGGTGGTGGGAAGGTAATGTTGAGCAGGTAGTGGTGGTGGGAAGGTAATGTTGAGCAGGCAGTGGTGGTGGGGAGGTAATTTTGTGGTGATTCGGTGACGTCTCGTTGATTAATTAGATTTAAGACCTACCAGTTATACAAGGGTCATTAACGCTGCACGTAACCTACTCACCTCCGGTCGATGTTAATATAATCCTTAAAATAGATATTAAAGTAAACCTCAGGGTATGTACATCTGTGTAAATACAAACTTGTGGGAATGAGGGGAGAGGAGTAAGATGTTTGGTTGTAGTGGAAAGTTTACATGACTGTGGAGATTGAACATTAAAATGGTATAAAATACCGACAGGTTGTTAGGTAAGACGCATATGCAACAGTTAGGTATCTTTATTTCGAAACGTTTCGCCTACACAGTAGGCTTCTTCAGTCGAGTACAGAAAAGTTGATAGAAGCAGAAGATACTTGAAGACGATGTAATCAGTCCATCACCCTTAAAATTTTGAGGTGGTCAGTCCCTCAGTCTGGAGAAGAGCATTGTTCCATAGAATGAAACAATATGGAGATGAAGTGACAGGATGGAGCCTTATATAGCGCCAACAGGTGAGACGTAGGTCACTAGAAGAGGTAAGAACTCAGATGTTGGGAGGTCATGTCCCTCTCAAATCCAGCCGTTCTCACGTTTCGAAATAAAGATACCTAACTGTTGCATATGTGTCTTACCTAACAACATGACTGTGGAGAGTTGGTTAAGTTTTAATGGTTTAGGAAGGTGATGATAACTGAACCACAAGAACATATCAAATATTCATGAGTAAGAAGACATTAACAAGATCACATAAATTTACTGGTAAGATCCACTATATAAAATGTTTCTTTCACTTTAACACTTTAATGTTACCACTTAACCACATTAATATTATCTGACTTCCTAGTAAGAGAATATCTCAAGCCACAACCCTGGAGAATACATGAAGACTGTTATTAAGACAGTGGTTCCGTAAGAAACATGATGGTTGCAAGTGGTATTCTAGCTACAGTTGTCAGCTCTTAGTAATAACGTTTCCTTACCAGAATACATGTAGGAGGACGCTGGATTAAAGACTACCTGCCCAATACAAAGTTTGTGTTGTTCCAGGAGCATAGAAGTGTAACTAAAGACTGAATCAGGAACTCCCACAGGAAGATGTGCTCCGTCTCACCTTATTCTGTATTCCAAATTGTGGCTGTACTAAATGATATGCCTAGCCAGTAAAATATGTTTAGCTGTGTAAAGTAAAAGGACACAAGTGCAACTAATGTGACATTTTATTGTGGCAACGTTTCGCTCTCCAGGAGCTTTGTCAAGCCATTACAAACAATACATGGACACAGGGTATATATAGGCTCAGAGTGAGGTCCAATACTAGTAGTAGTAGTGACAAAAGTTGTAGTGGTAGTAGTAATACAATATGGTAGAACAATTAATTCGTACATGAGTAAAAGGATATAAAAGCTATTACTTGGGTAACAAAAATAGGTTGGACAAATATAGACTGGATAGAGGCAGCCTGTTTCAGTGTTCACTCTCTGTAATGTGCTTTGTGTAGTATAACAGGAGAGACTATGTGATGGCAGGGTTTACTGTTTTCAGGAGGATTCTTGCTAAGACTTCAGAGATGGTGAAGCTGCCGTTGTTTTGTTTAATTGTATTTGAAACAGCGATCAGTGCTGATTCGAGGCACTTGCGTCTACGGAAGTTAGTTTCTTTGATCACTAATTGGGCGTCCCTGAATTTCTTCCCAACAGCCAGGTTGCACTGAACGTTTCTAAAGTACTTTCACAAGCTAACACCAGAGTCGCCATCGCTTCTAGCACTTCAATAAAGGATCTAACCACGACAAAATCAAAGCACCACGAACCAGTCAATGCAGGAGTTTACACTATACCCTGTGGAGGCTGTGACAAGATTTACGTAGGTGAAACAGCAAGAAACCTCGACACCCGCCTCAATGAACACATTTACGCATGTAGGAACGATAACTTGAACAGCGCCTGTGTACAACTCCGAAATTCCACCAATCATCTCATGAAATTCAGGGACGCCCAATTAGTGATCAAAGAAACTAATTTCCGCAGACGCAAGTGCCTCGAATCAGCACTGATCGCTGTTTCGAATACAATTAAACAAAACAACGGCAGCTTCACTATCTCTGAAGTCTTAGCAAGAATCCTCCTGAAAACAGTAAACCCTGCCATCACATAGTCTCTCCTGTTATACTACACAAAGCACATTACAGAGAGTGAACACTGAAACAGGCTGCCTCTATCCAGTCTATATTTGTCCAATCTATTTTTATGTTACCCAAGTAATAGCTTTTATATCCTTTTACTCATGTACGAATTAATTGCTCTACCATATTGTATTACTACTACCACTACAACTTTTGTCACTACTACTACTACTACTACCACTAGTATTGCACCTCACTCTGAGCCTGGAAGTAAATGGTATAAAATACCGACACAATGGAAATATAAACACAAATGCAGTATAATGTGATCCTTTATTGACTACGTTTCGCCCACACAGTGGGCTTTTTCAAGTCACAAACAGAACTACCTGGGGTGAAAGGAACGCGAGTATTTATAGTCCGGTTCAGAATGCTGAGGTCAGGTGAAGAATGCTGCATCTGATGATGTACCGAGTGGGGTTATAGAGTCTGAAAACTTGGGTAGCTTGGAAAGGAGATTGGATAAGTTTGTGAGCAGACCTTCTACAGTGTTCTTATGTGGGATAGCGATGAAGAAGTTTCTTGGCAAGTGGTTCAGCTATGTTATAGAAGCCACTATTCTGGTTGAAGTTGTTGGATATAGAAATAAGTGATGATTCCAGGATTCTTCAGTATTGAGTGTTGTCTTCTGTGGCGATAAGTCTTGAGTTTCTGTAGTTTATCAAGTGGTTGTGCGAATTACGGTGTTGTACGCAGGCATTCCTTGTGTCGTCAGACCTGCTTGCGTATTGGTGTTCTGAAATACGTGTTTGGAGGTCCCTTGATGTTTCGCCCACATATAATTTGTTGCAGTCATTACAAGGGATTATGTATACCCCTGCAGAGGATGGAGGCTTGTCCTGTCTACTACTGGTGATGTCCTTGATGGTCGTGGTTGTGGAGGTAGATATTTGGAATGATGTTTTGGCAAAGATGTTGGAAACATGTTTGGCAATGGAGTTGGTGGGAAGGACTATGTATCTCTTCTCGGCAGTGTCTTCTCTGGGTGTGTTGAAGATGTTTAATGCTCGCCGTCTGCAGTCTCTGATGAAGTGACGAGGATAGTGGAGTTTAGAAAATATTTGTTCAATTATAGTGCATTCTTCCTCAAGGAACTCGTTGCTGCAGATTCTGAGTGCACGCAGGAAGAAGCCTATAATTACACCACGTTTGGTTTTGGTGTCGTGGTGAGAGTAGAAGTGGAGAAGATCGTTTTGGTTGGTGGGTTTTCGATAGACTTTAAAACGAAGTTCGTGGTCAGCTTTGCAGAGCAGGACATCAAGGAAAGGAAGAGTGTTGTCGACTTCTTCTTCAAGTGTGAACTGGATTGAAGGCTCGACCTGGTTGAGCTTGTCTTGGAGAGCTTGAACGTTTTAAGCGTTTAGGAGTTATGAGGAGAATGTCGTCAACATAACGGAGCCAGGTGACAGACGAAGGAATAATGGTGGAGAAACGTTCGGCTTCTAGATGTTCCATGTATAGGTTCGCCAGGACTGCACTGAGTGGCGAACCCATGGGTAGTCCAAAAGTCTGCTGAAAGAGGTGATTTTCGAAAGAGAAACACGTAAAGCCAACACATAGTTCAACAAGGTCGATGAAATCGCTGGCTGGAATGGGAAGATCAAGTGAATCGTCAATTTTCCTGCGCAAGAGATCGATGGCTTGTGCAGTAGGTACTTTGGTGAATAGGGAAGTCACGTCAAGGCTGGAAAGTTTCTTGTTCCTGATGTTGATGTTGCGAATGCGATTGAGAAGATCACCTGAGTGTTTGAGATGTGCTGGACTGATAGTGCCCAAGAGTTTAGAGAGGTGTTTGGCGAGAATTCCTGAGAGCTGGTGGGGAGCACTGCCTCCACTGGCTCCGTTATGTTGACGACATTCTCCTCATAACTCCTAAACGCTTCAACGTTCAAGCTCTCCAAGACAAGCTCAACCAGGTCGAGCCTTCAATCCAGTTCACACTTGAAGAAGAAGTCGACAACACTCTTCCTTTCCTTGATGTCCTGCTCTGCAAAGCTGACCACGAACTTCGTTTTTAAGTCTATCGAAAACCCACCAACCAAAACGATCTTCTCCACTTCTACTCTCACCACGACACCAAAACCAAACGTGGTGTAATTATAGGCTTCTTCCTGCGTGCACTCAGAATCTGCAGCAACGAGTTCCTTGAGGAAGAATGCACTATAATTGAACAAATATTTTCTAAACTCCACTATCCTCGTCACTTCATCAGAGACTGCAGACGGCGAGCATTAAACATCTTCAACACACCCAGAGAAGACACTGCCGAGAAGAGATACATAGTCCTTCCCACCAACTCCATTGCCAAACATGTTTCCAACATCTTTGCCAAAACATCATTCCAAGTATCTACCTCCACAACCACGACCATCAAGGACATCACCAGTAGTAGACAGGACAAGCCTCCATCCTCTGCAGGGGTATACATAATCCCTTGTAATGACTGCAACAAATTATATGTGGGCGAAACATCAAGGGACCTCCAAACACGTATTTCAGAACACCAATACGCAAGCAGGTCTGACGACACAAGGAATGCCTGCGTACAACACCGTAATTCGCACAACCACTTGATAAACTACAGAAACTCAAGACTTATCGCCACAGAAGACAACACTCAATACCGAAGAATCCTGGAATCATCACTTATTTCTATATCCAACAACTTCAACCAGAATAGTGGCTTCTATAACATAGCTGAACCACTTGCCAAGAAACTTCTTCATCGCTATCCCACATAAGAACACTGAAGAAGGTCTGCTCACAAACTTATCCAATATCCTTTCCAAGCTACCCAAGTTTTCAGACTCTATAACCCCACTCGGTACATCATCAGATGCAGCATTCTTCACCTGACCTCAGCATTCTGAACCGGACTATAAATACTCGCGTTCCTTTCACCCCAGGTAGTTCTGTTTGTGACTTGAAAAAGCCCACTGTGTGGGCGAAACGTAGTCAATAAAGGATCACATTATACTGCATTTGTGTTTATATTTCCACTCTGAGCCTACATATACCCTCTGTGTCCATGTATTGTTTGTAATGGCTTGATAAAGCTCCTGGAGAGCGAAACGTTGCCACAATAAAATGTCACATTAGTTGCACTTGTGTCCTTTTACTTTACATATTGTTGGTAATTCTACCAACTTTATTACATGTTTAGTTGTACTGATGGTATATTGATTTAAACCATCAGACTCTCCATCACCCTAAACATCCTTAATCATATACTAGCTTCGTGTCAGGACCTGGGGTTGATTATCTCGGCTGAGAAAACTATGTTACTGAACAGGTCTTCTCCTCTACAGAGATGCTTAGTCCGCAGGATCCAGTTGCACGAGTCTTGGCTAGAACGTGCAACCGGATATATGTTTCTAGGCTTTGAGGTACCACTACTTTGACTTGTTGTAACAAGACCTTGTCGACAAAACAAAAGGCTGAGAGCACTTAGAGTTGTGGCAGGTTTCATCCCAGGTATGGTGCTAATGTTAAAATTGTAAAAATTATGTATTTTGCTTACATTGGTTGATTATTCCGCGGCAATCCTTGCTCTTGTGTCAGACTGGAAGCTTGGAGGGCTGGAAGCAATAAGGACCATCCTAGGATGTCCCCGGACCGCCAAAATTCTAAACGTGCGGAAAGTATTCGATATCCCAAGTATCGGAGATCGTGTCTGAAAGAAATGTCCTTACTGGGGGTCAATATGCTCATACATAGTTTCATACATTGGTCAAAGGAGTATAAGATTTTGTAGGAGTGGATGAAAGACACAAAGAAACTTAAGATTTTATATCAATATATATTATCCTCTGACTTCAAGGACAGCTGCCTTTACTGGAGGCCAAATGTCATTATAATAATGGCCTAGGCTTTTTTTTTTAATGCTAAATATTTGTACGTGGTTTTTATAATATATGGGTAATCCATCATTGAAAGATGTTCTTTCATTAAGGTGTTTGTACTTAATGAAATGTGTCTTCATTATAGGTTAGTGAGATAAGCTGCTGCGGTGTGGCGCACATGGTGTCCGTAAGTACCTCCTACTTTTAATTTATTTTATTTATGGGTTATTAATATGGCAGCAAGACAACATCACGACTTTTGTTCTGGAGAACCTTAGTGCACAACTACAAGATAACTTTGAAAACAACATTAAACTTGTTAAACGAATATATGGTAGAGTTGTTCTTGCTGTACGTATTTTTCCAACGATTTTACTAGATAACAAATGTTGATAAAGTGGTTTTGGAGTTTTACTCTGGTGTGATGACGTATTCTGTAAGTCTTGTAAAACTCAGACGAAAAGGATGTGTGTGTTAATATTTACACAGAAGATACTTGAGGGTCAGGTCCTCAGTCTATACACTACCATAAATTTACTGGAATGAGAGGTACGGGAGGAAGTATAGAATACAACCACCAGCACAGTTAGATAACACTGTGTTAACATCGGTTCTTCTCAAGTTGGAAAGATATCCAGTAATAGTCTGGTAAAAACCTGAAGTTACATATTTTTTTTCGGTAGATTCTCAAACCCTCTAACTGATGTCAACAAATCGAAGACACAAGAATCTTCTCAAGTCAACAAAAAATATGTTGGACTGTGCTTTAGTTAAGCACAGTACTTCATTGTGTATTTTAATGACTAGCAAGGTGTGTTAGTTAGTTACCATTTGGTCCTAGGCACATGTTGATTAGACACTAGGCCTGTTGAATGTGTGTGTGTGTGTGTGTGTGTGTGTGTGTGTGTGTGTGTGTGTGTGTGTGTGTGTGTGTGTGTGTGTGTGTGCGTATGTGTGTGTATGGTGCGTATGTGTGTGTGTGGTGTGTGGTGTGTGTGTGTGTGTGTGTACTCACCTATTTGTACTCACCTATTTGTGGTTGCAGGGGTCGAGTCCTAGCTCCTGGCCCCGCCTCTTCACCGGTTGTGTGTGTGTGTGTGTGTGTGTGTGTGTGTGTGTTACCATTTTGTCCTAGGCACATGTCGATTAGACACTAGGCCTGTTGTATAAGCGTGTGTGTGTGTGTGTGTGTTGCGAGTTAGGAATTTGAAAAAAGTTTATGTTATTTCTTGGAGTTCTATGAAGCTCCCTTACTAGTTAGCCTGCTACTAAATCGCCCCTTATTAGCAACAAGGTATTGGAACAGCAGTAATCCTAGTTGTTGTTTTAAATATATGAGTAATGCTGTAATTATCACTAGGAAACAAAGTCCAACAGAAAAATATACGATCTTAGTTATAAAGTGTTTAATCACAACACTGTTCTTCTGTTCATTATGGAGTCTTCGTCTCTTGATAACCCTCCTCCTCCCAGTCCCCTTTTTGTTACCACATCCTTTTCTGACCCGGCTTCGTTATTGGACCATTCTCCAGACTCTTCCCATACCCCTGTACCTTCTGCTGGTGACGCTTCGTCACCCGCTCCAGGTGCTGAGGCCCTGTCCGTTTCTTCTGGTGCCTCTTGCACGCTTTTAATGCGTTTGGCTTCCCCGAATATGGTTCTACGGTTTTCGGGTCGCCCTCAGGCCGCTCGCGGTACTATGCCTAAATGTTCCAGACCATTTGCTGACGGCGGTTCTTCGATGTCTGCTCATTCCACCCAAAACCGACCTCTGCAACACCCACTTCCTTTATGCACCATGTTTACAAGTACACTGGACTAAATTCTTTTCCCTACAACCAGCATCTCCAACTGATTATCTTTCTAACCATAGTATTGGTAAAGCTCCTTTACAACATGATGGCCAAAATATATTCTTTCACACTCTTCGAAGCGGTGCGTGCATTGTTACAGTTCAGAATGCAGAACAAGCTCATGATCTTTCCCATCTTACTTCTACTGATAACATTCCAGTTACAGTTCACAAGCACGCTACTCTCAATTCTTGCAGTGATGTGGTTTTACCGCGTACCATTGTATAGTGTGATTTTCTGTCTTGTGGTGATGATATTTTGGAGCAATTAGCCCCTCAGGACCTTCCTGTTCTCAAAGTGGATACATATGTCCTGCCTGCTAGCGGGCAGAGGCACTTTCCTAGTAACATCGCCCACTTAACCTCTGACTGCCATTAACTCCCGTCCTACGCTTATATTGCGGGCCATCGGCCATCGCCTAGTGGTCTGTAAAGTAGTCCCTACTCCTCAACAGTGTCGAAATTGCTTACGCTTTGGACACCCCGCTAAATACTGCAGATGTATATTGGAGTGCCCGGTCTGCAGTGCTGCAGATCATGCCGATACATCTTGCAGTGTTCCCACCCACTTGTCTCAATTGCAATGAATCTCGTCCTTTTTCCCGCCGATGTCAGGTCTATCTTAATGAACGAGAAATCCGTTGTCTTAAGTAGAGTGAAGGCCTTGTGCTATGGCTGCTTCTCGGCTCTTCTTTCAGGGGAAAATTCGTTCAGCTGTTATTCGTCCTGTTTCGGACTATGTGCTGTTGCAGTCTTCTGATCCCTTTCCTGATGAATCATTTAATGAGAGTGTGCTTCTTGTGCGCATTGGTATACCATATCAACAGGTCTTTGTTCTTTCTCTGCTGCATTATACTGCAGCCAGTATTTATTTGCACAGATGGTGTACAGTATGCTCTCTAGACCTCTCCCCTACCCGTGCATTCTGTATCTTGGATATTGTGTTCTTGATCTCTTCTCTACTGCCGCCCATCTTGTTAGGTGATTTTAATGCTCACCATCAACTTTGGGGAGGGTCCCACTGTGACTTTCGTGATCAGTTGGAAACTCTCTCACTTCTCATCCTCTTCATGTTTTAAATACGAGTGCTCCCACCCATTTTTTACTCTTGCACTCAGTCTCTCTCTTGCATCGATCTTTCTATCTGCTCCTCGTCATTTGCACTTGATTATGCTTGGTCTTTTCTCCCAGATTTGCATGACATTGATCACTTTCCTATTCTTCTTACTTTTACTACGTATTTCCGACCACCTTGTAGCCCCCGTTGGCAGTTTGGACAAGCAAATTGGGACCTATACTCTCATCTTGCCTTTTGTGGGGACCCTCCTTCGTCCTCTGTTCATGAGCTGGTGCACCAGTTTTCGACCTTAGTTTTGACTGCACCATCACGTTCTATTCCTCAAACCTCAGGCAGGCATTCTCAGACATGTGTTCCTTGGTGGTCTCCTGTGTGTGCCTGTGCAGTGCATTTGCAACGTGCTGCATGGGGCCATTATCGATATAATCCTACCTCAGATCGTCTTTTGGATTTAAACGGGCAAGGGCAGTCGCTCGCTGCATCATAGGCAAGACTGTGTCTACCATTACCTCGACTTCCCTTATGTGTGCAGTTTGGAAGCAAGTATGGAAGTTGTGTGGCAAGTACACTCCGGACCCAGCTCCCGTTTTGTGGGTTGCTGGTGTTAGTTTTGCGGAACCTCTTGAAGTTGCCACGCAAATCGGGAACTATCTTGTTCGTGTCTCCCAAGGGCTTCACCTTTGTCCCTCATTTCTCGTGTCTAAGTCTACCAAGGAGCAATTGCCCGTGGATTTCTTTAATAATGGAATGGAGCCGTATAATGTACCTTTCACTCTCCTAGAGCTAGAGTCCACGCTTTTTGTTTGCCAGTCATTGGCAGCTGGGCCTGATGATATTCATATCATTATGCTACAACATCTGCATTCTGCAGCCCTTACAATCCTTTTGCGTCTTTTCAGTCTTATTTGGACGTGAGGGGTTCTCCCTCAACAATAGAAATCTGCCATTATACTACGGTTTTGCAAACCAGGCCCCTCAGGGCTTAATACCTCTCACTATCGTCCCATTGCTCTGACCAGTGTAGTCTGCAAGGTGATGGAACGATTGGTGAATAGACATCTGATATGGTATTTGAAGACTCACAATAGTGTTTCTCTTTGCCAGTATGGCTTTCGCAAGGGCCACTCTACTTTGGACCCCTTGCTCCACTTAGATACGTATATGCGAAATGCCTTTGCTAACAACCATTCTGTCCAAGCAGTCTTTTTTGATCTCGAGATGGCATATGACACCACTTGGAGGTATAACATTTTAACCCAAGCCCACTCCTTAGGCCTGTGCAGTAATCTACCAACCTTCCTTGCTGCTTTCTTATCTGAGACATTTTCTTGTCCATGTTGGTGCCTTACTTTCCTCAGACTGTTCAGGCCGAGGGTGTCCACAGGGTTGTGTCCTTAGTACTACCCTTTTTCTCTTGGCTATAAATTACCTACCTTCCAATCTTCCATCGCATATGTGGTCATCACTTTATGTGGATGACTTCGCTATAGCTTACGAAGGTGCCGACTGTCGCCTGGTAGCGGCCTCTCTTCAGGATGTGATTGATCGAGTTTCTCATTGGGCCACTTCTCATGGATTTAAATTTTCTAGTACTAAAACCCATTTCATTACCTTCACTAGACGTCCTTTTGTCTCAGATATTCCATTGTATTTACATGGCTCACGTATTCCAGAATGTGATACAGTCAAGTTTCTTGGCCTTCTCTTCGATTGCCAGTTGACATGGAAACCTCACATTTCCTCTTTGAAGGCAGCTTGCCATGGCTGAATCTTCTTAAAATTCTTGCACATCGTTCATGGGGAGCAGATCGCCGGACTCTCCTCCATTTGCATTCCACCTTAGTCTTGTGCAAGCTGGATTATGGCGACCAATTCTATTCTGCAGCTTCTCCTACCACTCTTTCTAAGTCAGATCCCCTTCATCAGGGTCTACGTTTATGCCTTGGTGCCTTTCATTCATTCCCTGTTGAAAGCCTCTATGCTGAGGCGAATATTCCTTCTTTAGCAGTCTCAAATACAAGTACTCTCACTACTTAAAGATAATCGAAAGAAAATGTTAAACGAGTCTTTTCATTTGAGAATAAACTTGATGTGACTCGTCCTGAGTAAACTTGCAATATAATCAGTCATGAATAAAGTTGGTGAAACTCAGTATGAGTAAAGTTGGTATAACCCATCTTGAGTAAAGTTGGTATAACCCATCTTGAGTAAAGTTGGTAGAACCCATCATGAATGAAGTTGGTATGATATCAGTAACCTTCATGTGACCCATCATGAATAAACTTGACGGTTTGTGTGACTCGTGAGTAAACTTGAGAGTGGGACTTATCTGAGTGAGCTTAGTATTCATTATGAGTAAATTTTGTGCGACCCATCATACATACACTGAACTATCATGAGTAAACTTGGTGTGAATAATCAATAGAAAATTAAAGGATGTGACCCATCCTGAGTAAGTTTGGCAGTGGTACTTATGTTAGGTCAACACATTAAGGTATTCCTTAGATTTTTATATAATTTCGGCTCAACTAAC
This sequence comes from Cherax quadricarinatus, assembly GCF_026875155.1. Classification (NCBI taxonomy): domain Eukaryota; kingdom Metazoa; phylum Arthropoda; class Malacostraca; order Decapoda; family Parastacidae; genus Cherax; species Cherax quadricarinatus. The sequence goes on along the minus strand of NC_069435.1, from coordinate 4,507,828 downwards.
AGATAACAGAACCTCCTAGAACTGATGTACTTTTTTTTTTATCTTGGTGAACAATAAGGAACAACTGAAAGATAAATGTTCATCACTCATGAATATTGAGGACTAAGTGAAAGACAAGTGTTCAACACACTCATGAACAGTGAAGAACTACTGAAAGACAACATAAGGAGGAACACTGCAACGCAGGTGTTGCTGACACCAGTATTGGACGTGATCAGTCACACACAACGCAGGTGTTGCTGACACCAGTACTGGACGTGATCACACACAACGCAGGTGTTGCTGACACCAGTATTGGACGTGATCAGTCACACACAACGCAGGTGTTGCTGACACCAGTACTGGACGTGATCACACACAACGCAGGGGTTGCTGACACCAGTACTGGACGTGATCAGTCACACACGACACAGTTGTTGCTGACACCAGTACTGGACGTGATCAGTCACACACAATGCAGGTGTTGCTGACACCAGTACTGGACGTGATCAGTCACACAATGCAGGTGTTACTGACACCAGTACTGGACGTGATCAGTCACACAATGCAGGTGTTGCTGACACCAGTACTGGACGTGATCAGTCACACACGACACAGTTGTTGCTGACACCAGTACTGGACGTGATCAGTCACACACAATGCAGGTGTTGCTGACACCAGTACTGGACGTGATCAGTCACACACGACACAGTTGTTGCTGACACCAGTACTGGACGTGATCAGTCACAACCAATGCAGGTGTTGCTGACACCAGTACTGGACGTGATCAGTCACACAATGCAGGTGTTACTGACACCCATACTGGACGTGATCAGTCACACAATGCAGGTGTTGCTGACACCAGTACTGGACGTGATCAGTCACACACGACACAGTTGTTGCTGACACCAGTACTGGACGTGATCAGTCACACACAATGCAGGTGTTGCTGACACCAGTACTGGACGTGATCAGTCACACACGACACAGTTGTTGCTGACACCAGTACTGGACGTGATCAGTCACACACAATGCAGGTGTTGCTGACACCAGTACTGGACGTGATCAGTCACACAATGCAGGTGTTACTGACACCAGTACTGGACGTGATCAGTCACACAATGCAGGTGTTGCTGACACCAGTACTGGACGTGATCAGTCACACACGACACAGTTGTTGCTGACACCAGTACTGGACGTGATCAGTCACACACAATGCAGGTGTTGCTGACACCAGTACTGGACGTGATCAGTCACACACAATGCAGGTGTTGCTGACATCAGTATTGGACGTGATCAGTCACACACAATGCAGGTGTTGCTGACACCAGTACTGGACGTGATCAGTCACACACAACGCAGGTGTTGCTGACACCAGTACTGGACGTGATCAGTCACACACAGCGCAGGTGTTGCTGACACTAGTACTGGACGTGATCAGTCACACACAACGCAGGTGTTGCTGACACCAGTACTGGACGTGATCAGTCACAACGCAGGTGTTGTTGACGCCAGTACTGGACGTGATCAGTCACAGCGCAGGTGTTGCTGGCACCAGTACTGGACGTGATCAGTCACACACGACTCAGGTGTTGCTGACACCAGTACTGGACGTGATCAGTCATACACAACGCAGGTGTTGCGTACACCAGTACTGGGCGTCATCATTCACACAACGCAGGTGTTGCTGACACCAGTACTGGACGTGATCAGGCACACACAACGCAGGTGTTGCTGACACCAGTACTGGACGTGATCACACACAACGTAGGTGTTGCTGACACCAGTACTGGACGTGATCAGTCACACAACGCAGGTGTTGCGTACACCAGTACTGGACGTGACCAGTCACAAACAACGCAGGTGTTGCTGACACCAGTACTGGACGTGATCAGGCACACACAACGCAGGTGTTGCTGACACCAGTACTGGACGTGGTCACACACAACGTAGGTGTTGCTGACACCAGTACTGGACGTGATCAGTCACACAACGCAGGTATTGCTCACATAGTACTGGACGTGATCAGTCACAATTAACGCAGGTGTTGCTGACACCAGTACTGGACGTGATCAGTTACACACAGCGCAGGTGTTGCTGACACCAGTACTGGACGTGACCAGTCACAAACAACGCAGGTGTTGCTGACACCAGTATTGGACGTGATCAGTCACACACAACGCAGGTGTTGCTGACACCAGTACTGGACGTGATCAAACACCACGAAGGTGTTGCTGACACCAGTACTGGACGTGATCAGTCACACACGACGCAGGTGTTGCTGACACCAGTACTGGACGTGATCAGTCACACGCAACGCAGGTGTTGCTGACACCAGTACTGGACGTGATCAGTCACACACAACGCAGATGTTGCTGACACCAGTACTGGACGTGATCAGTCACACACAACGCAAGTGTTGCTGACACCAGTACTGGACGTGATCAGTCCCACACAACGCAGGCGTTGCTGACACCAGTACTGGACGTGATCAGTCACACACAATGCAGGTGTTGCTGACACCAGTACTGGACGTGATCAGTCGCACACAACGCAGGTGTTGCTGACACCAGTACTGGACGTGATCAGTCACACACAACGCAGGTGTTGCTGACACCAGTACTGGACGTGATCAGTCACACACAACGCAGGTGTTGCTGACACTAGTACTGGACGTGATCAGTCACAACGCAGGTGTTGCTGACACTAGTACTGGACGTGATCAGTCACACACAACGCAGGTGTTGCTGACACCAGTACTGGACGTGATCAGTCACACACAACGAAGGTGTTGCTGACACCAGTACTGGACGTGATCAGTCACACACAGCGCAGGTGTTGCTGACACCAGTACTTGACGTGATCAGTCACACACAACGCAGGTGTTGCTTACACCAGTACTGGACGTGATCAGTCACACACAACGCAGGTGTTGCTGACACCAGTACTGGACATGATCAGTCACAACGCAGGTGTTGCTTACACCAGTACTGGACGTGATCAGTCGCACACAACGTAGGTGTTGCTGACACCAGTACTGGACATGATCAGTCACACACAGCGCAGGTGTTGCTGACACCAGTACTGGACGTGATCAGTCATACACAACGTAAGTGTTGCTGACACCAGTACTGGACGTGATCAGTCACACACAACGCAGGTGTTGCTGACACTAGTACTGGACGTGATCAGTCACAACGCAGGTGTTGCTGACACTAGTACTGGACGTGATCAGTCACACACAACGCAGGTGTTGCTGACACCAGTACTGGACGTGATCAGTCACACACAACGAAGGTGTTGCTGACACCAGTACTGGACGTGATCAGTCACACACAGCGCAGGTGTTGCTGACACCAGTACTTGACGTGATCAGTCACACACAACGCAGGTGTTGCTTACACCAGTACTGGACGTGATCAGTCACACACAACGCAGGTGTTGCTGACACCAGTACTGGACATGATCAGTCACAACGCAGGTGTTGCTTACACCAGTACTGGACGTGATCAGTCGCACACAACGTAGGTGTTGCTGACACCAGTACTGGACATGATCAGTCACACACAGCGCAGGTGTTGCTGACACCAGTACTGGACGTGATCAGTCATACACAACGTAAGTGTTGCTGACACCAGTACTGGACGTGATCAGTCACACACAACGCAGGTGTTGCTGACACCAGTACTGGACGTGATCAGTCACAGCGCAGGTGTTGCTGACACCAGTACTGGACGTGACCAGTTACAAACAACGCAGGTGTTGCTGACACCAGCACTGGACGTGATCTGCCACACACAGCGCAGATGTTGCTGACACCAGTACTGGACGTGATCAGTCACACACATCGTAGGTGTTGCTGACACCAGTACTGGACGTGATCAGTCACACACAACGCAGGTCTTGTTGACATCAGTACTGGACGTGATCAGTCACACTTAACGCAGGTGTTGCTGACACCAGTACTGGACGTGATCAGTCACACACAACGCAGGTGTTGCTGACACCAGTACTGGACGTGATCAGTCACAGCGCAGGTGTTGCTGACACCAGTACTGGACGTGACCAGTCACAAACAATGCAGGTATTGCTGACACCAGTACTGGACGTGATCAGTCATACAGCACAGGTGTTGCTGACACCAGTACTGGACGTGATCAGTCACACAACGCAGGTGTTGCTGACACCAGTACAAGTACTGGACGTGACCAGTCACACAGAACGCAATTGTTGCTGACACTCACCAGTACAAGTACTGGAAATGAGCAGTCACACTCAGCACAGGTGTTGCTGACACCAGTACAAGTACTGGACGTGACTCAGTGACAGTCATATCAGAATGTAGTTATGTAGTGTACTTTCATTTTGTCATTAACTCCTCATAGTCCCCAGTTTTATGATGTAATTTAAATAGATATGAGCTTGACAATAATTTTATTTACTTTTTAATCTAAAACTTCAATTAGTTACTAATATTTTAATTACAATTATTCCATGTGTGGTCACGACCCGCCTCTGGTCACGACCCACCTGTGGTCACGACCCACCTGTGGTCACGACCCACCTGTGGTCACGACCCACCTCTGGTCACGGCCTGCCTCTGGTCACGACCCGCCTCTGCTGCACCACACCAACGACAAATTCCAGTTTTTGTTTTTTGCTGCGAGGAAAGTCGTTAACTTAGGTTTTATTGGTGCTAATTCTGAAGTTTTCAGAACCGTAGATGTTACACACACACTGTTTCCATGCCTCTGAACGTACGTAGTTGATATCCTCTCTTGACTTTACTCTGCAACTTGGTATATACAGTACATACTGTGAAACTTGGTATATACAGTACTTTCTGTGCAATTTGGTATATACAGTACTTACTGTGCAACTTGGTATATACAGTACATACTGTGCAACTTGGTATATACAGGTCATACTGTGCATCTTGGTATATACAGCACATACTGTGCAACTTGGTATGTACAGTACATACTGTGCAGCTTGGTATATACAGCACATACTGTGGAACTTGGTATATACAGGTCATACTGTGCATCTTGGTATATACAGCACATACTGTGCAACTTGGTATATACAGTACATACTGTGCAACTTGGTATATACAGGTCATACTGTGGAACTTGGTATATACAGGTCATACTGTGCATCTTGGTATATACAGCACATACTGTGCAACTTGGTATATACAGTACATACTGTGCAACTTGGTATATACAGGTCATACTGTGCATCTTGGTATATACAGGTCATACTGTGCAACTTGGTATATACAGTACATACTGTGCAACTTGGTATATACAGTACATACTGTGCAACTTGGTATATACAGTACATACTGTGCAACTTGGTATATACAGTACATACTGTGCAACTTGGTATATACAGCACATACTGTGCAACTTGGTATATAATTTACAAAAAAATGTATAAAAACTGTTTATTGTTATCTTTGATATGATACAGTATAGTAGTGTGGGGGTAGTGGTGGGTGTGACTGGAGGTATTTGTGGGGGTAGTGGTGGTGTGTGACTGGGGGTTTAGTGTGGGGGGGTAGTGGTGGTGTGTGACTGGAGGTAGTGTGGGGGGTAGTGGTGGTGTGTGACTGGAGGTAGTGTGGGGGTAGTGGTGGTGTGTGACTGGAGGTAGTGTGGGGTAGTGGTGGTGTGTGACTGGAGGTAGTGTGGGGGTAGTGGTGGTGTGTGACTGGAGGTAGTGTGGGGTTAGTGGTGGTGTGTGACTGGAGGTAGTGTGGGGGTAGTGGTGGTGTGTGACTGGAGGTAGTGTGGGGGGTAGTGGTGGTGTGTGACTGGAGGTAGTGTGGGGGGTAGTGGTGGTGTGTGACTGGAGGTAGTGTGGGGGGTAGTGGTAGTGTGTGACTGGAGGTAGTGTGGGGTAGTGGTGGTGTGTGACTGGGTAGTGTGGGGGTAGTGGTGGTGTGTGACTGGAGGTAGTGTGGGGGTAGTGGTGGTGTGACTGGAGGTAGTGTGGGGGGTAGTGGTGGTGTGTGACTGGAGGTAGTGTGGGGGGTAGTGGTGGTGTGTGACTGGAGGTAGTGTGGGGGGTAGTGGTGGTGTGTGATTGGAGGTAGTGTGGGGGGTAGTGGTGGTGTGTGACTAGAGTAGTGTGGGGGGTAGTGGTGGTGTGTGACTGGAGGTAGTTTGGGGGTAGTGGTGGTGTGTGACTGGAGGTAGTTTGGGGGGTAGTGATGGTGTGTGACTGGAGGTAGTGTGGGGGTAGTGATGGTGTGTGACTGGAGGTAGTGTGGGGGTAGTGGTGGTTTGTGACTGGAGGTAGTGTGGGGGTAGTGATGGTGTGTGACTGGAGGTAGTGTGGGGGGTAGTGGTGGTGTGTGACTGGAGGTAGTGTGGGGGGTAGTGGTGGTTTGTGACTGGAGGTAGTGTGGGGGTAGTGGTGGTGTGTGACTGGAGGTAGTGTGGGGGGTAGTGGTGGTGTGTGACTGGAGGTAGTTTGGGGGGTAGTGATGGTGTGTGACTAGAGGTAGTGTGGGGGGTAGTGATGGTGTGTGACTGGAGGTAGTGTAGGGGTAGTGGTGGTTTGTGACTGGAGGTAGTGTGGGGGGTAGTGATGGTGTGTGACTGGAGGTAGTGTGGGGGGTAGTGATGGTGTGTGACTGGAGGTAGTGTGGGGTAGTGATGGTGTGTGACTGGAGGTAGTGCGGGGGTAGTGATGGTGTGTGACTGGAGGTAGTGTGGGGGGTAGTGATGGTGTGTGACTGGAGGTAGTGTGGGGGTAGTGGTGGTTTGTGACTGGAGGTAGTGTGGGGGGTAGTGATGGTGTGTGACTGGAGGTAGTGTGGGGGTAGTGATGGTGTGTGACTGGAGGTAGTGTGGGGTAGTGATGGTGTGTGACTGGAGGTAGTGCGGGGGTAGTGATGGTGTGTGACTGGAGGTAGTGTGGGGGGGTATGGTGGTGGGTGACTGGAGTAGTGTGGGGGTAGTGGTGGTTTGTGACTGGAGGTAGTGTGGGGGGTAGTGATGGTGTGTGACTGGAGGTAGTGTGGGGGTAGTGATGGTGTGTGACTGGAGGTAGTGTGGGGGGTAGTGATGGTGTGTGACTGGAGGTAGTGTGGGGGTAGTGGTTTGGTGTGTGACTGGAGGTAGTGTGGGGGTAGTGATGGTGTGTGACTGGAGGTAGTGTGGGGGGTAGTGGTGGTGTGTGACTGGAGGTGTGTGGGGGTAGTGGTGGTGTGTGACTGGAGGTAGTGTGGGGGTAGTGGTGGTGTGTGACTGGAGGTAGTGTGGGGGTAGTGATGGTGTGTGACTGGAGGTTGTGTGGGGGTAGTGATGGTGTGTGACTGGAGGTAGTGTGGGGGGTAGTGGTGGTTTGTGACTGGAGGTAGTGTGGGGGTAGTGATGGTGTGTGACTGGAGGTAGTGTGGGGGTAGTGATGGTGTGTGACTGGAGGTAGTGTGGGGGTAGTGATGGTGTGTGACTGGAGGTAGTGTGGGGGTAGTGATGGTGTGTGACTGGAGGTAGTGTGGGGGTAGTGATGGTGTGTGACTGGAGGTAGTGTGGGGGGTAGTGGTGGTGTGTGACTGGAGGTAGTGTGGGGGTAGTGATGGTGTGTGACTGGAGGTAGTGTGGGGGTAGTGATGGTGTGTGACTGGAGGTAGTGTGGGGGTAGTGATGGTGTGTGACTGGAGGTAGTGTGGGGTAGTGATGGTGTGTGACTGGAGGTAGTGTGGGGGGTAGTGGTGGTGTGTGACTGGAGGTAGTGTGGGGGTAGTGATGGTGTGGTGACTGGAGGTAGTGTGGGGGTAGTGATGGTGTGTGACTGGAGGTAGTGTGGGGGGTAGTGGTGGTGTGTGACTGGAGTAGTGTGGGGGTAGTGGTGGTTTGTGACTGGAGGTAGTGTGGGGGTAGTGATGGTGTGTGACTGGAGGTATGTGGGGGTAGTGATGGTGTGACTGGAGGTAGTGTGGGGGGTAGTGATGGTGTGGACTGGAGGTAGTGTGGGGGTAGTGGTGGTGTGTGACTGGAGGTAGTGTGGGGGTAGTGATGGTGTGTGACTGGAGGCAGTGTGGGGGGTAGTGGTGGTGTGTGACTGGAGGTACTGGTGGGGTAGTGGTGGTGTGTGACTGGAGGTAGTGTGGGGTAGTGGTGGTGTGTGACTGGAGGTAGTGTGGGGTAGTGATGGTGTGTGACTGGAGGTAGTGTGGGGGTAGTGATGGTGTGTGACTGGAGGTAGTGTGGGGGTAGTGATGGTGTGTGACTGGAGGTAGTGTGGGGGTAGTGATGGTGTGTGACTGGAGGTAGTGTGGGGGTAGTGATGGTGTGTGACTGGAGGTAGTGTGGGGGGTAGTGGTGGTGTGTGACTGGAGGTAGTGTGGGGGTAGTGATGGTGTGTGACTGGAGGTAGTGTGGGGGTAGTGGTGGTGTGTGACTGGAGGTAGTGTGGGGGTAGTGATGGTGTGTGACTGGAGGTAGTGTGGGGGTAGTGATGGTGTGTGACTGGAGGTAGTGTGGGGGTAGTGATGGTGTGTGACTGGAGGTAGTGTGGGGGAGTGTGGGTGTGTGACTGGAGGTAGTGTGGGGTAGTGATGGTGTGTGACTGGAGGTAGTGTGGGGGTAGTGATGGGTGTGACTGGAGGTAGTGTGGGGGGTAGTGGTGGTGTGTGACTGGAGGTAGTGTGGGGGTAGTGATGGTGTGTGACTGGAGGTAGTGTGGGGGTAGTGATGGTGTGTGACTGGAGGTAGTGTGGGGGTAGTGATGGTGTGTGACTGGAGGTAGTGTGGGGGGTAGTGGTGGTGTGTGACTGGAGGTAGTGTGGGGGTAGTCGTGTGTGTGTGACTGGAGGTAGTGTGAGGTAGTGATGGTGTGTGACTGGAGTATGTGGGGGTAGTGATAGTGTGTGACTGGAGGTAGTGTGGTGGGTAGTGGTGGTGTGTGACTGGAGGTAGTGTGGGGGTAGTCGTGGTGTGTGACTGGAGGTAGTGTGGGGGTAGTGGATGGTGTGTGACTGAAGGTAGTGGGGGGTAGTGATGGTGTGTGACTGGAGGTAGTGTGGGGGGTAGTGGTGGTGTGTGACTGGAGGTAGTGTGGGGGTAGTGGTGGTGTGTGACTGGAGGTAGTGTGGGGGGTAGTGGTGGTTTGTGACTGGAGGTAGTGTGGGGGGTAGTGGTGGTGTGTGACTGGAGGTAGTGTGGGGGGTAGTGGTGGTTTGTGACTGGAGGTAGTGTGGGGGGGGTAGTGGTGGTGTGTGACTGGAGGTAGTGTGGGGGGTATTGGTGGTGTGTGACTGGAGGTAGTGTGGGGGTATTGTTGGTGTGTGACTGGAGGTTAGTGTGGGGGTTATTGGTGGTGTGTGACTCGAGGTAGTGTGGGGGTAGTGGTGGTGTGTGACTGGAGGTAGTGTGGGGGGTAGGTGGTGGTGTGACTGGAGTAGTGTGGGGGGTAGTGGTGGTTTGTGACTGGAGGTAGTGTGGGGGTAGTGGTGGTGTGTGACTGGAGGTAGTGTGGGGGGTAGTGGTGGTGTGTGACTGAGGGTAGTGTGGGGGGTAGTGGTGGTTTGTGACTGGAGGTAGTGTGGGGGTAGTGGTGGTGTGTGACTGGAGGTAGTGTGGGGGTAGTGGTGGTGTGTGACTGGAGGTAGTGTGGGGGGTAGTGGTGGTTTGTGACTGAAGGTAGTGTGGGGGTAGTGGGGGTGTGTGACTGGAGGTAGTGTGGGGGGTAGTGGTGGTGTGTGACTGGAGGTAGTGTGGGGGTAGTGGTGGTTTGTGACTGGAGGTAGTGTGGGGGTAGTGTGGTGTGTGACTGGAGGTAGTGGTGGTGTGTGACTGGAGGTAGTGTGGGGGTAGTGGGGTTTGTGACTGGAGGTTGTGTGGGGGTAGTGGTGGTGTGTGACTGGAGGTAGTGTGGGGGGTATGGTGGTGTGTGACTGGAGGTAGTGTGGGGTAGTGGTGTTGTGTGACTGGAGGTAGTGTGGGGGGTAGTGGTGGTGTGTGACTGGAGGTAGTGTGGGGATAGTGGTGTGTGTGACTGGAGGTAGTGTGGGGGTTAGTGGTGGTGTGTGACTGGAGGTACTGTGGGGTAGTGGTGGTGTGGACTGGAGGTAGTGTGGGGGGTAGTGGTGGTGTGTGACTGGAGGTAGTGTGGGGGGTAGTGGTGGTTTGTGACTGGAGGTAGTGTGGGGGTAGTGGTGGTGTGTGACTGGAGGTAGTGTGGGGGTAGTGGTGGTGTGTGACTGGAGTAGTGTGGGGGGTAGTGGTGGTTTGTGACTGGAGGTAGTGTGCGGGTAGTGGTGTGTGACTGGAGTAGTGTGGGGTAGTGGTGGTGTGTGACTGGAGGTAGTGTGGGGGTAGTGGTGGTGTGTGACTGGAGGTAGTGTGGGGGGTAGTTGTGGTGTGTGACTGGAGGTAGTGTGGGGACAGTGGTAGTGTGTGACTGGAGGTAGTGTGGGGGGTAGTGGTGGTGTGTGACTGGAGGTAGTGTGGGGGTAGTGGTGGTGTGTGACTGGAGGTAGTGTGGGGGGTAGTGGTGGTGTGTGACTGGAGGTAGTGTGGGGGTAGTGATGGTGTGTGACTGGAGGTAGTGTGGGGGGTAGTGGTGGTGTGTGACTGGAGGTAGTGGGGGGGTAGTGGTGGTGTGTGACTGGAGGTAGTGTGGGGGTAGTGGTGGTGTGTGACTGGAGGTAGTGTGGGGGTAGTGATGGGTGTGTGACTGGAGGTAGTGTGGGGTAGTGGATGGTGTGTGACTGGAGGTAGTGTGGGGGTAGTGATGGTGTGTGACTGGAGGTAGTGTGGGGGTAGTGATGGTGTGTGACTGGAGGTAGTGTGGGGGTAGTGATGGTGTGTGACTGGAGGTAGTGTGGGGGGTAGTGGTGGTGTGTGACTGGAGGTAGTGTGGGGGTAGTGGTGGTGTGTGACTGGAGGTAGTGTGGGGTAGTGATGGTGTGTGACTGGAGGTAGTGTGGGGGGTAGTGATGGTGTTGTGACTGGAGGTAGTGTGGGGGTAGTGATGGTGTGTGACTGGAGGTAGTGTGGGGGTAGTGATGGTGTGTGACTGGAGGTAGTGTGGGGGTAGTGATGGTGTGTGACTGGAGGTAGTGTGGGGGTAGTGATGGTGTGTGACTGGAGGTAGTGTGGGGTGTAGTGGTGTGTTGACTGGAGGTAGTGTGGGGGTAGTGATGGTGTGTGACTGGAGGTAGTGTGGGGGTAGTGGATGGTTGTGTGACTGGAGGTAGTGTGGGGGGTAGTGGTGGTGTGTGACTGGAGGTAGTGTGGGGGTAGTGATGGTGTGTGACTGGAGGTAGTGTGGGGGGTAGTGGTGCTGTGTGACTGGAGGTAGTGTGGGGGTAGTCGTGGTTGTGACTGGAGGTAGTGTGGGGGTAGTGATGGTGTGTGACTGGAGGTAGTGTGGGGGTAGTGATGGTGTGTACTGGAGGTAGTGTGGGGGTAGTGGTGGTGTGTGACTGGAGGTAGTGTGGGGGTAGTCGTGGTGTGTGACTGGAGGTAGTGTGGGGGGTAGTGGTGGTTTGTGACTGGAGGTAGTGTGGGGGGGGTAGTGGTGGTGTGTGACTGGAGGTAGTGTGGGGGGTAGTGGTGGTGTGTGACTGGAGGTAGTGTGGGGGGTAGTGGTGGTGTGTGACTGGAGAGTGTGGGGGGTAGTGGTGGTTTGTGACTGGAGGTAAGTTGGGGGTAGTGGTGGTGTGTGACTGGAGGTAGTGTGGGGGTAGTGGTGGTGTGTGACTGGAGGTAGTGTGGGGGGTAGTGGTGGTTGTGACTGAGGTAGTGTGGGGTAGTGGTGGTGTGTGACTGGAGGTAGTGTGGGGGGTAGTGGTGGTGTGTGAATGGAGGTAGTGTGGGGGGTAGTGGTGGTTTGTGACTGGAGGTAGTGTGGGGGTAGTGGTGGTGTGTGACTGGAGGTAGTGTGGGGGGTAGTGGTGGTGTGTGACTGGAGGTAGTGTGGGGGGTAGTGGTGGTTTGTGACTGGAGGTAGTGTGGGGGTAGTGGTGGTGTGTGACTGGGGGTAGTGTGGGGGGTAGTGGTGGTGTGTGACTGGAGGTAGTGTGGGGGGTAGTGGTGGTTTGTGACTGGAGGTAGTGTGGGGGTAGTGGTGGTGTGTGACTGGAGGTAGTGTGGGGGGTAGTGGTGGTGTGTGACTGGAGGTAGTGTGGGGTGGGTAGTGGTGGTTTGTGACTGGAGGTAGTGTGGGGGAAGTGGTGGTGTGTTGCAACCCTGAATGGGTTACAATGATTATTATGTATATATAATGTATATTACCTGTTCATTTAATTTTATATTGCTTATATTTGCGATAATAGCTAAATCGTAAATGTATGACTTTATATTATTATTTGACTGTTATATTGTTATTTAGCTTATGTTGTTAGGATGTACATAATATGTGCTCAGTTAGTCTTGATTGTCCAACTACTGTAATTATCGCTTGTCGCTCGTTATACTGCCGGCTTCTGAGCTGCGCTGTCCACGTAGCTATCACGTGATCGAGGGGGGGGTGTCCTCACCTCTCGTGAAGTAGTCAGTCTGCTGTAGACTCGCTTGGTGGTTGGACAGATTGTCTGTCTCATTATTCTTGTTAGTTCTGTAGAACTCTGTTCACAGAACATTGTATAGACTTAGTGATTTTCGACGTTGTACTGAGGTTGTGTGTCACATAGACACTCAGAGCATCTCAGGTCCCGAGCTATAGCTTCTGACCTAATTTTGTACTGGTTCCTGTGTATTGTCACAGTCACAGTTTTTCCTTTGCTGAACATAGATTCAGTATTATGGGAGTTTTGTAACTTTTGTGGAGGATCTGCTGATGGTCCCTACTTAGTGTCGTTATATTATTTCCCAGTTCCTGATTCTGTGTCGCAGTCGCTTGATATTGCATTGCTATTGGGCTTTGCATTCTTTGTTGTTCAAGCAGACTGTTCGGGTTGCCAGTCGGTCAAGAAGTTAGTTTATTTGAGGACTTTGTCAGTCACTTGTTTAAGTCTTATTCGAGTCTTGAGACATAGCTAACTACTTAAGAGCACTTACACGCATACACACACTTACTTGTACATATTTGTAATATCTTATTAAATGTTAATGTACCTGACGGGGACTTAAGAATTATAAATGTGATATGTGCTTTCAGCACAATAATATTGAACTCGAGAGATTGATTTTATTTTGATTGCTGTAATTAATTTAATTTGATAATATACCTCTAGACAACTTACTACTTAATAAATTTATTAAATTTTAATTTCTCTAGTTAGTAGCCTACCAGTTGTAATCCTAAAGCACTATTGAACCATACTGAATTTTAATGGATAATTGGACAAGGATACTGACTACTTGTTACGAAAACCCAGTAACAGGCTGGATGCTAGAAGGGCAGTCCCCTTTCTAGTATTCACTGGAGATCTCTAAGCTTTTAGAATCGCGTTTTTTGTAACAAATGGGGGCCTGTCCGGGAGGCTCTTGATCCAAGGTGTTGGAGAAATTGTCCAGTTTGACATACTAGTACTTCTATGATCAAACATTTTGAGTACTTTCCTAATCTGAAGACTTCGAGTTTAGTCTTGTACAACATACCAGGTGGATGTATGTACCTGACTGAGTCTCTTGATCCAAGGAGATGGAAATACTGTTTATGAGTTCTAGCTCTAAGACAACCAACACTAAAATTCCTATTAGGATTATAGTTTCCCATAATCACTCTCTCGCAGTACAATTATTTTCGTGATGTATGCCAAAGTGAAACAGTTAATTGATACTCTGACTTTGTCTGAGTTAAGTACATTAAAACTTCAGACTTGTTGGCAAGTAGCCAAATATCTCGGTGTGACATATAACAGGAATTACACCGCAGAAACTGTCAGAGCATTAATTAAAGATATATTGTTTCCTGCTCATACAGAGATGTCTGATTATGATTCAGATTCAGAAAACCTAGTGTCACAATTGGGAAGTATGACCCTATTTGATTACTTAGAAGAAGGAGCAACTAAGGCAGTAGTGAGCCTTGTGTCTGAGCCTAGTGTAGATCAGTTCTCGCTCGCTCCTTCTTTCACTGACACTATAGTACAGAGTACAGGAAGGCCCCACTTATACGGCGGGTTAGGTTCCAGGCTACCGCCGTAAAGCGGAAACCGCCGTAAAGTGGAACACCCTTTTTTTCCACTTACAAATGCATACAAACACTAGATAACAAGTTTACACTAACATATATTATGTTAGCAATAGAACCAGGCATCAAAAAACAATAAAAAAGTACAATACACACATAGTGCACTCATTACTTACCTTAAAATATTTATAGTCTTAATCTAGGGTGAGACAAGTAGTATTTATTGTAAGAAATCAAGTGTGGTATGTATTGTAATAGCCAGGCTACCTCACCAGGCCACCCCACCCACACATTACTATTCTATGATATTTAAGCATCCCAGAGCGATAAAATGTATATACAGTTCACTCATTACTTACCTTAAAATATTTGTAGTCTTAATGTAGGGTCAGGAGTAAGTAAATGAGATAAAACGAATAAATGAGAGAGAAAGAATGAGTACATGAGAGGTAACAGGCGCAGAGTTATGTAAACAAACCAGGCTCCACATCTTATATTTATGTTTATTTATTCTATTGTGGGGTGTATTTATCATCTTTTTATGTTATGTATCGTGTTTATTATATAATTTTGAAAAAAATATCATGGATGGATTAATGAAAATGTGTATATTACCGCAATATACGACATTTAATGAGACTCGGTGACTATTGTTATTATCACCACTTGTGGAAGTCGTCTGCTACCACAGCTCACATTATGTTTATTTATTCTACTGTGGGGTGTATTTATCTTATTTATTGTTATGCATCGTGTTTATTATATAATTTTGAAAAAAATATCATGGATGGATTAATGAAAATGTGTATATTACCGTAATATACGACATTTAATGAGACTCGGGGGACTATTGTTATTATGGCGTCACTTGTGGAAGTCGTCTGCTCACATCTCACATTTATGTTTATTTATTCTACTGTGGGGTGTATTTATCTTATTTATATGTTATGCATCGTGTTTATTATATAATTTTGAAAAAATATCATGGATGGATTAATGAAAATGTGTATATTAACGTAATATACGACATTTAATGAGACTCGGTGACTATTGTTATTATGGGGTCACTTGTGGAAGTCGTCTGCTCACATCTCACATTTATGTTTATTTATTCTACTGGGGGGTGTATTTATCTTATTTATATGTTATGCATCGTGTTTATTATATAATTTTGAAAAAAATATCATGGATGGATTAATGAAAATGTGTATATTACCGTAATATACGACATTTAATGAGACTCGGTGAGTATTGTTATTATGGCGTCACTTGTGGAAGTCGTCTGCTCACATCTCACATTTATGTTTATTTATTCTACTGTGGGGTGTATTTATCTTATTTATATGTTATGCATCGTGTTTATTATATAATTTTGAAAAAAATATCATGGATGGATTAATGAAAATGTGTTATTAACGTAATATACGACATTTAAATGACTCGATGAAATGTAAGTTTATTTAGGTACAGGTATACATAAGTATAATTATCAGAGTATATATAAAATATGAAATAACTTTTAAAAACATTTGAAATTTTGGAGTTTCCAGACAAAATGGAGAGACTTAGTGCTTACTGAGCTCATGGAGAATGTAAACAAACAGGGTGGGGCACGGTGACCGTATTAGAAAGTCAGGTGGGGGGAGCCGTATAGAGAGTTTTGGTCATAATTTGAAATGTCCGTATTAGCGGAACGCCGTAAAGTGAAACGCCGTAAAGCGGGGCCTTCCTGTATAGCTGTTAGTATGACACAGCCTAATACTAGTACAGTGTATGATACACCTGTATCTACTTATCCTAGACCAGATCTAGACACTCTAGAGACGGCTGAACCAAGTGTCCGACCTAAGGACCGTCCAGACCATGTTAATTTCCCTACTCCTCCATTACCCACTGGTCCTCTCTCTCAGGAACAGTTTGAGAGGTTGGAACGCCTCATTATGTTGCAGACTGCACAAATTGAGGCACAGAGGAGATTGAACGAAGAAGATTTCCAAAGAGAAAATGTTCGTCTGGGAAGAACAGACTGATATATCACAGGACACATTTAATGTGCAGAAAGCTGCATCCATGGTTCCTAAGTTTTTTGAAAGTGACTTAGACACCTATTTTGATGTGTTTGAGAACCAGGCACGTGCTAGGGAACTGGCCACGTAAGCACTGGGCAACATTGCTGCATACAGCGTTAAACGGGAAGAGCTCAAACGTGTTCTGCAGCCTTACCACTTGTAAGTACTTTTGTTATGACGCTGTCAAACAAACTATTCAGAGAATAAAAAATTGTTACCTGTAAGTTATCAAAGAGATTTCGTACGTTACAACGACGACAAGATCAAACTTGTGTAGAGTTTGCTAGTGAGAAAAAAGTTGTATTTCAGAGGTGGTGTAGAGCTGCTAAATGTAACAACTACGACAGTCTTGTTCAGTTGTTACTACACGAAGAGTTTAACAACTGTATGCCTGCTGACATACAAGAATATCTGATCGATCATACTACCTCGGATATTCTGGAAAATGCAGCATTAGCAGACAATTATGAGATTTCTCACAAACTTGTACGTACTAAAACACAGAGAAACAAGGTAACTAAAAATTGTCCTAGAAGTTGGCAACCTAAATCAGCTGCTCATTGCCGGCCTGATGTACCTGCTACTGTAACTTCTCGTACCTTTACCAGGAAAACTCACAATCCTGATCTGTCTCTGTGGCTAGACAGAAAAACTGGTATCGAGAAGAGAAAGTTTTAAATTTTACCTATTGTAACAGAAAAGGGGCATACTAGAGAGTTTGCTATAAGTTAGAAAGAGATGCGAGATACAGTCGTGCGGCTGGCGCCCCCACACAAGTCGTATCCTCTTCGAGCAACAAAGGCACCAAATCCTAGCAATTCCTCTTATCCTACTGTTTTAGATAATGTTACTCAGGATAGATGCTAGCGTCAGAAAGTGTATCTGACGAAAAAATTCGTTCAGCTATGAGTCCTTACTTTTCGAGAGAAAAAAGTAGGATTTGACGAATCACATCTAACTGAGATAATTTCTTCAAGAGACACTGGCAGTTATCTCACGTTATTAAGAGAAGATGTACTGCCCATAACTGACGATACCTATTGCAAGATAGAGTATTTTTAGAAGCCTATGGAGGGGCTGTTATAAAGTGCCTCTGCACAAGTTTATATGAAACAAGCTATTATTTGGTTATATTTCAGTGGGTATATCCGGTGGGTGTATTTCCCATCAGGTCAATGGACTTGTTGATAGGAACGATATCCTTCATGCTGGTATATGTAAAGAACCACTTGTGATTGAAAAAAACACTGATGATAATTACGCCATTGAAGCTTGTAAGGAGAAACCTATTTTATTTCCTCTCAGCGCAATTACTAGAGCTATGTCAAAGATTCAACAACCATCCTTGTCTCCTGTTGAGTTAGTTGATGACGATGATTTGGGCTTGAATATGTTGTTTAGTGACGCTCTGCGCCCCGGATCATTAACACTGACTCCCCCTGGTCATCAACCTAGTCAAGACACAACTGACGTTAAATTTCTAACTCATGATGATTTAATCAAGGATCAGTTTGTTGATCAGTCACTGGAAAAACTGAGAGATATAGCAGTTACTGAGAGTGAAGCAAAGTTCAGTTCACCTGGACTAGAGATTGTTCTGACTCGTTCAAAAGGTTGAAGCGCTTGCTATCCTCTGCTCCTGTGTTGAAAAGTCCTAATTTCAATCTTCCCTTCTTTTTACATATAGATGCGAGTGGTTATGCAGTGGGTGTTGTGCTGCTCCAACAGTCAACATCCACTGATATTCTCCATCCTATATGTTACTATTCATCTAAGCTTAAACGACACCAGAAAAATTATGCCACTATTGAGAAAGAGGCTCTAGCTCTTGTGGTGTCCTTGGAACATTTTGACGTGTATTTGGGCATTTCCCCCATTTAAAATTAACGTTTTTTCTGACCACAATCCACTCACTTATATAAATACTATGAAAAGTAAAAATGCTAGGATCATGAGGTGGGCCCTCAGAATCCAACCTTATTCTATTTAGTAAAAACACATAAGTGGGTCATTGTAATGTAATTGCTGAACGCTCTGTCTCGTCCTTAATTATTACAGTTACATTAAATTAACGTAATTTTTTATGCCCAAATACCTTTTGTTACTTGCTATGTCAAATTCAGTAAAGTAACTTAATCCTCCAGCCCATATTAACTATATATACTCATGTCATGTCAAATTTTATTATTTTTATTATTTTTCACAGTAATGTTGTGTGAGGGGGGAGACAAGTGAGTGTTGAGTGAGTAGTGTGGTGGGGTGATGTACTGCGTGACGCAACACTGTCCTGTCGCGACCCCCCCCTCACTATACACCTTAAGTGTTTCATACTCAGATGTTCATACTGCCTCGCATTCCACAACCATACTTAAGAGTGGAATGCAGTCTCCTCTACTATGATCGAGCCTCAACGTTTCCCTCCCTGTCAGCGCTATCCTGTCACTACACTGATGTACCCTAAACCCCGAGTATGAAGAGATATGTACTGTGTACTGCCCTAGTATAGGGGCATAATCCTAGTGACGGACGCTGTGAAATTGTAGAGGTGCTTGGGGACAAGAGAAGGGCTCTGATTAATGTTTAATTTTTATATTGATAATAATATTGATATGAGTTATCAGAAATAATGGGGAAAGACATTTAATGCAACTCCTAGTGCGACCTCTGTTGTGTTGGGGGGGGTGTTGGCAACCCCTGAATGGGTTTCAATGATTATTATGTATATATAATGTATATTTTCCTTTTCATTTAATTTTTATATTGTTTATATTTGCGATAATAGCTAAATCGTAAATGTATGACTTTATATTATTATTTGACTGTTTAATTGTTTATTTAGCTTATGTTGTAGGGTGTACATAAATATGTGCTCAGTTAGTCTTGATTGTCCAACTACTGTAATTATCGCTTGTCGCTCGTTATACTGCTGGCTTCTGAGCTGCGCTGTCCCAAAGTAGCTATCACGTGATCGAGGGGGGGTGGTCCCTCACCTCTCGTGAAGTAGTCAGGGCTGCTGTAGACTCGCTTGGTGGTTGGACAGATTGTCTGTCTCATTATTCTTGTTAGTTCTGTAGAACTTGTTCACGAACATTGTATAGACTTTGTGATTTTCGACGTTTTTTAAATGAGGTTGTGTGTCACATAGACACTCAGAGCATCTCAGGTCCCGAGCTATAGCTTCTGACCTATTTTGTACTGGTTCCTGTGTATTGTCACAGTCACAGTTTTTCCTTTGCTGACATAGATTCAGTATTATTTTGGGGTTTTTGTAACTTTTGTGGAGGATCGCTGATGGTCCCTACTTAGTGTCGTTATATTTTTTTCCCAGTTCCCGATTCTGTGTCACAGTTTGCTTGATATTGCATTGCTATTGGGCTTAGCATTCTTTGTTGTTCAAGCAGACTGTTCGGGTTGCCATTCGGTCAAGAAGTTAGTTTATTTGAGGACTTTGTCAGTCACTTGTTTAAGTCTTATTCGAGTCTTGAGACATAGCTAACTACTTAAGAGCACTTACACGCATACACACACTTACTTGTACATATTTGTAATATCTTATTAAATGTTAATGTACCTGACGGACTTAAGAATTATAAATGTGATATGTGCTTTCAGCACAATAATATTGAACTCGAGAGATTGATTTTATTTTGATTGCTGTAAAATTTAATTTGATAATTTACCTCTAGACAATTTACTACTTAATAAATTTATTAAATTTTAATTTCTCTAGTTAGTAGCCTACCAGTTGAAATCCTAAAGCACTATTGAAACCATACTGAATTTTTAAATGGATAATTGGACAAGGATACTGACTACTTGTTACAAAACCCAAGTAACAGGCTCGATGCTAGAAGGGCAGTCCTATCCTAGTATTCACTGGAGATCTCTACAGCTTTTAGAATCGCGTTTTTGTACACATGGTGTGGTGACTGGAGGTAGTGTGGGGGTATGGTGGTGTGTGGACTGGAGGTAGTGTGGGGTATGGTGGGTGTTGACTGTGAGGTAGTGTGGGGGGTGATGGTGGGTGTGTGACTGGAGGTAGTGTGGGGGATAGTGGTATGTGTGACTGGAGGTAGTGTGGGGGGTAGTGGTGGTGTGTGACTGGAGTACTGTGGGGGTATGGTGGTGTGTGACTGAGGTAGTGGGGGTAGTGGTGGTGGTGTGACTGAAGTATGGTGGGGGTAGTGTTGGTTTTTGAACTGGAGGTATGGTGGGGGGGGGTAGTGGGGGGTGTGTGACTGAGGTATGTGGGGGGTATGGTGGTGTGTGACTGGAGGTAGTGTGGGGGGTAGTGTGGTTTTGTGACTGGAGGTAGTGTGGGGGTAGTGGTGGTGTGTGACGGGAGGTAGTGTGGGGGGTATGGTGGTGTGTGACTGAGGTAGTGTGGGGGTAGTGGTGGTGTGTGACTGAGGTAGTGATGGGGGGCGTATGGTGGTGTGTGATCTGGAGGTAGTGTGGGGATAGTGGGTAGTGTGTGACTGGAGGTAGTGTGGGGTAGTGTGGTGTGGGTGGCTGGAGGTAGTGTGGGGGTAAGTGGTGGTGTGTGGCTGGAGGTAGTGTGGGGGTAGTGGTGGTGTTGACAGGAGTAGTGTGTGGGGGTAGTGTGGTGTGTGAACGCTACTTGGAGGTAGTGTGGGGATAGTGGTAGTGTGTGACTGCGAGTAGTCTGCTTGGGGTAGTGGTGTTGTGTGACTGAGTAGTGTGGGGGGTAGTGGGTGGGTGTGTGACTGGAGGTAGTGTGGGGGGTATGGTGGTTTGTGACGGAGGTAGTGTGGGGGGGGTAGTGGTGGTTTGTGACTGAGTAGTGTGGGGGTAGTGGTGGTGTGTGACTGGAGTAGTGGGGGGAGTGTGGTGTGTGACTGGAGGTAGTGTGGGGGGTAGTGGTGGGTTTGTGACTGGAGGTAGTGGTGGGGGTAGTGTGGTGCGTGGACTGAGGTATTGTGGGGGTAGTGGTTGTTGTTGTGACTGTAGGTAAGTGTGGGGGGTAGAGGGGTTTGGTGACTGGAGTAGTGTGGGGGAAGTGGTGTGTGTGACTGGGAGGTAGAGTGGGGGGTAGTGGTGGTGTGTGACTGAGGTAGTGTGGGGGTAGTGGTGGTGTGTGACTGGAGGGGGGTAGTGTGGGGGGTTAGTGGTGGTGTGTGACTGGGAGGTAGTGTGGGGATAGTCCGTAGTGTGTGACTGGAGGAGTGTGGGGGGTAGTGGGGTGTGGACTGGAGAAGTGTGGGGGTCTGGTGGTGTGGTGACTGTAGGGTAGTATGGGGGGTATGGTGGTGTGTGACCGGAGTAGTGTGGGGATAGAGGGTAGTGTGACTGGAGGTGTGTGTGGGTAGTGGTGGTGTGTGATGGAGGTAGTGTGGGATAGTGGTAGATGTGTGTGACTGGAGGTAGTGTGGGGATAGTGGTAGTGTGTGACTGGAGGTAGTGTGGGGGTAAGGTGTGTGTAACTGGAGGTAGTGAGGGGTAGTGGGTGTGTGACTGGAGGTAGTGTGGGGGGTAGTGTGGTGTGTGACTGGAGTAGTGTGGGGATAGTGGTAGTTGTGTGACGGGAGGTATTGTGGGGGTAGCAGTGGTGTGTGACTGAGGTAGTGTGGGGGTATGTGGTGTGTACTTGGAGTATGGGGGGTTAAAGTGGTGGGGTTTGTGACTGGAGTAGTGTGTGGGTTAGTGTGGGTGTTGACTGGAGGTTGTGTGGGGGGTATGGTGGTGTGTGACTAAGGTAGTGTGGGGGTATGTGGTGTTTGTGACTGTAGGTAGTGTGGGGTAGTGGTGGTGTGTGACTTGAGGTAGTGTGGGGGGTAGTGGTGGTTTGTGACTGAGAGGTAAGTGTGGGGTAGTGGTGTGTGTGACTGGAGGTAGTGTGGGGGTAGTGTGTGTTGACTGGAGTAGTGTGGGGGTAGTGGTGTGTGTGACTGGAGGTAGTGTGGGGGGTAGTGGGTGGGTGTGTGACTGGAGGTAGTGTGGGGGATAGTGGTAGTGTTGTGACTGGAGGTATGTGGGGGTAGTGGTGGTGTGTGACTGGAGGTAGTGTGGGGTAGTGTGGTGTGTGACCTGGAGGTAGTGTGGGGGTAGTGGGTGGGTGTGCCGAGGTAGTGTGGGGATAGTGGGTAGTGTGTGACTGGAGGTAGTGTAAGGGGGTAGTGGTGGTGGTGTGCTGGAGGTAGTGTGGCGGATAGTGGTAGTGTTTGAAACTGGAGTAGTGTGGGGGGTAGTGGTGGTGTAACACTGGAGGTACTGTGGGGGTAGTGGTGGTGTGTGTCTGGAGGGTAGTGTGGGGGGTAGTGGTGTGTGTACTGGAGGTAGTGTGGGTGGAAATGGGGTTTTGTGACTGTGAGTATTTGGGGTAGTGTGGTGTGTGACTGTGAGTAGTGTGGGGTTAGCGGTGGTTTGGGTGACTGAGGTAGTGTGGGGTATGGTGTGTGTGACTGGAAGTTAGTGTGGGGGTAGTGGAGGTGTGTGACTGGCGGTAGTGTGGGGGTAGTGGTGTGTGTGACTGCGGTAATGTGGGTAGTGGTGGTGTGTGACAGGAGTAGTGTGGGGGATAGTGTAGTGTTGACTGGAGAAGTGTGTGGGGTATGGTGGTGTGTGACTGGAGGTAGTGTTGGGGGTAGTTGTGGTGTGTGACTGGAGGTAGTGTGGGGGTAGGTGGTGTTTTGACTTGGAGGTTAGTGTGGGGGGGGGGGGGGGTGGGGGGGGGGGGGGGGGGTGACTGGAGGTATGTGGGGATAGTGTGTATGTGTGACATTGGAGGTAGTGTGGGGGTAGTGGTGGGGGGTGTGTGCTGGAGGTAGTGTGGGGTAGTGGGTGGTGTGTGACTGGAGGTAGTGTGGGGGGTAGTGGTGTTGTGTGACTGGAGTAGTGTGGGGATAGTGGTAGTGTGTGACTGGAGGTAGTGTGGGGGGTAGTGGTGTGTGTGACTGGAGGTATGTGGGATAGTGGTAAGTGGTGTGACTGAGGTAGTGTGGGGGGTAGTGTGGTGTGTGACTGGTGGAAGGTACTGTGGGGGTAGGTGGTGTGTGTGCACCTGGAGGTAGTGTGGTAGTGGTGGTGTGTGACTGGAGGTAGTGGTGGGGGTAGTGGTGGTGTGTGAACTGGAGGAAGTGTGGGGGGTAGTGGTGGTGTGGACTGGAGGTAGTGTTGGGGTAGTGGTGTGTTGACTGCGAGGTAGTGTTGGAGGGGGTAGTGGTGGTGTGTGACTGGAGGAGGTGGGGATAGAGGTAGTGTGGTGACTGGAAGGTAGTGTGGGGGGAATGGTGGTGTGTGACTGGAGTAGTGTGGGGTAGTGGTGGTGTGTGAACTGGAGGTAGTGTGGGGGATAGTGTAGTGTGTGACTGGAGGTAGTGTGGGGAGTGGGAGGTGTGTGACTGGAGTAGTGTGGGGGATAGTGGTGGTGTGTGACTATCTGAGGTAGTAGTGGGGAGTAAGTGGTGTTTGTGACTGAGGTAGTGGGGGGTAGTGGTGGTGTGTGACATG
This sequence comes from Cherax quadricarinatus, assembly GCF_026875155.1. NCBI lineage: Eukaryota > Metazoa > Arthropoda > Malacostraca > Decapoda > Parastacidae > Cherax > Cherax quadricarinatus. The sequence continues at coordinate 4,484,213 of NC_069435.1, read as the reverse complement.
GAGTATGTTGGGGGTAGTGTGGTGTGGTGGACTGGAGGTAGTGTGGGGGGAGATGGAAGGTTTGTGACTGGAGTAGTGTGGGGTTAGTGGTGGTGTGTGACTGGAGTATGGTGGGGGGTGAGTTGTTGTGTGTGAACTGGAGTAGTGTGGGGGGTAGTGTGGTTTTGTGACTGGAGGTAGTGTGGGGTAGTGGTGGGTGGTGACTGAGGTAGTGTGGGGGGGTAGTGGTGGTGTGTGACTGGAGTAGTGTGGGGGTCTGGTGTGGTGACTGGAGGTAGTGTGGGGGGTAAGTGGTGTGTGTGACTGAGGTAGTGTGGGGTATAGTGGTAGTGTGTACTGGAGGTAGTTGGGGGTAGTGTGTGTGACTGAGGTAAGTGTGGGGTAGTGGTGGTGTTACTCGGGAGGTAGTATGGGGGGTAGTGGTGGTGTGTGCTGGAGGTTGTGGGGATAGTGGTAGTGTGTGACTGGAGGTAGTGTGGGGGGTAGTGGTGGTGGTGTGACTGGAGGTAGTGTGGGATAGTGGTAGTGTGTGACTCTGCTAGTGTGGGGATAGTGATAGTGGTGACTGTGGAGGTAGTGTGGGGGGTAGTGGTGGTGTGTGACTGGAGGTAGTGTGGGTTATGTTGGTGTGTGACTGGAGGTAGAGTGTGGGGGGTATGTGGTGTGTGAGCTGGAGGTAGTGGTTGGGATAGTGGTAGTGTGTGACTGGAGGTAGTGTGGGGGGTAGCGGGTGTGTGACTGGAGTAGTGTGGGGGGTAGTGGGTGGTGTTTGACTGGAGGTAGTGTGGGGGATAGTGGGTGGTTTGTTGACTGGAGGTAGTGTGTGGGTAGTGGTGGTGTGTGACCTGGAGGTGTTTGGGGAGTATGGTGTGTGTGACTGGAGTAGTGGGGGGGTAGTGGTGGTTGTGGACTGAGGTAGTGTGGGGGTAGTGGTGGTGTGTGACTGGGAGGTAGTGTGGGGGATAGTGGTGTTTGTGACTGGAGTAGTGTGGGGTAATGGTGGTGTGTGACTGGAGGTAGTGTGGGGGGAAGTGTTGGTGTGTGACTGGAGGTAGTTGAGAATCATATAGAGGTGTAGTGGTGTGTGTGACTGGAGGTAGTGGGGGGTAGTGGTGGTGTGTGACTGAGGTAAGTGTGGGATAGTGGTAGTGGTGTGAATGGAGGTAGTGTGGGGGGGTAGTGGTGGTGTGTGACTTGGAGGTAGTGTGGGGGTAGTGGTGGTGTGTGGACTGAGGTAGTGTTGGGGGTAGTGGTGGTGTGTGAACTGGAGCTAGTGTGGGGGATAGTGGTAGTGTGTGACTGAGGTAGTGTGGGGGTAGTTGTGGTGTGTGACTGGAGGTAATTGTGTGGATAGTGGTAGTGTGTGACTGAGTAGTGGGGTAGTGGTGGTGTGTGACTGCGAGGTACTGTGGGGGTAGTTGGTGGTGTGTGACTGGAGGAGTAGTGTGGGGGGTAGTGGGTGGTGTGACTGGAGGTAGTGATGGGGGTAGTGGTGGTTTGTGACTGGAGGGTAGTGTGGGGTAGTGGTGGTGGTGACTGGAGGCAGTTGTGGGGGGTAGTGTGGTGATTTACTGGAGGTAGTGTGGGGTAGTGGTGTTTGTGACTGGAGGTCGTGTGGGGTAGAGGTGGTGGTGTGACTGGAGGTATGTGGGGGTAGTGGTGGTGTGTGACTGAGGTAGTGTGGGGGTAGTGGTGGTGTGTGACTGGAGTAGTTGTGGGGTAGTGGTGGTGTGACTGAGGTATTGTGGGATAGTGTAGTGTGGACTGAGGTAGTGTGGGGGGTAGTGGTGGGTGAGTGTGACTGAGTAGTGTGGGGGGTAGTGGGGTGTGTGGACTGGGGTGGGGGGGTGGGGGGGGGGGGGGGGGGGGGTAGGGGTGGTGTGTGGACCTGGAGGTAGTGTGGGGATAGTGGTAGTGTGTTGACTGGAGGTAGTGTGGGGGTAGTGGTGGTGTGGACTGGAGGTAGTGTGGGGGGTAGTGTGGGTGTGTGACTGGAGGTAGTGTGGGGGGTAGTGGGGTTTATGACTGGAGGTAGTGTGGGGTAGTGGTGGTGTGTGAATGGAGGTAGTTGTGGGGGGATGTGTGTGGGTGACTGGAGGTATGTGGGGGTAGTGTGGTTTGGTGACTGGAGATAGTGTGGGGGGTAGTGTGTGTGTGACTGGAGGTAGTGGTGGGGGGTAGTGGTGGTGTGATGACTGCGAGGTAGTGTGGGGGGTAGTGGTGGTTTGTGACTGGAGGTAGTGTGGGTAGTGGTGGTGTGTACTGAAGGTAGTGTGGGGTATGTGGTGTGTGACTGGAGTAGTGTGGGGTAGTGGTGGTGTGTGACTTGAGGTAGTGTGGGGTAGTGGGGTGGTGTGTGACTGGAGGTATGTGGGGATCAGTGGTATGTGTGACTGGAGGTAGTGTGGGGGTAGTGGTGGTGTGTGACTGAGGTAGAGTGGGGGTAGTGGGTGGTGTGTGACTGGAGTAGTGTGGGGGTGTAATGGTGGTGTGTGACCTGGAGGTAGTGTGGGGATAGTGGTAGTGTGTGACTGGAGGTAGTGTGGGGGTAGTGGTTGGTGTGTGCTGAGGTAGTTGGGGGATAGTGGTATGTGTGTGACTGGAGGTAGTGTGGGAGGTAGTGTGGTTGTGTGACTGGAGTTAATGTGGGGGAAGCGGTGAGTGGTGACTGGAGGTAGTGTGGGGGTAGTGGTGGTGTGTGACTGGAGGTAGTGTGGGGGTAGTGGTAGGTGTGACTGAGGTAGTGTGGGGGTAGTGATGGTGTTGACTGAGGTAGTGTGGGGGTAGTGGTGTGTGTGACTGAAGGTAGTTGGGGGTATTGGTGGTGTGTGACTGGAGGTAGTGTGGGGGTAGTGGTGGAGTGTGACTGAGGTAGTGTGGGGGTAGTGTGGTGTGTGAGGCGGTGGAGGTAGTGTGGGGTGTAGTGTGGTGTGGTGACTGAGGTAGTGTGGGGGAGGTAGGGTGGTGTGTGAATGAGGTAAGTTGTTGGGGTAGAGGTGGTGTGTGACTGGAGGTAGTGTGGGGGGCTAGTGGTGTGTGTGACTGGAGGTATGTGGGGGGGGGGGGTTAAAAAAAAAAATAAAAGTTGGTGGTGTGTGACTGGAAGTAGTGGTGGGGGGTAGTGGTGGTTGTGTGACTGGAGTAGTGTGGGGGTAGTGGTGGTGTGTGACGGGTGGTTGGGGGGGGGTAAGTGTGGTGGATGACGGGAGGTAGTGTGGGGGTAGTGGTGGTGTGGTGACTGGAGGTAGTGGTGGGGGTAGTTGGGGTGGTGACTGGAGGTAGTGTGGGGTACAAGGTGGTGGTGGCTGGAGTGGATAGTGTGGGGGTTAGGCCTCATGGTAGATTATCGCACAGTTCAAAGTTTTATTCATAAGGATTATCAATGCTGAGTTTACAGAATTTGGTTGTGTGGTTACATGTAGTAAAATAATGATTACAGAGTGTACCACTCGAACAAACTAGCATGGGTAGCATTTCGGCAGACTTAGTTTAAATCTTAATTTTAAAATATTACAAATTATGAGGTAAGTTTGGTATTAGCTAAGTGACTAAATACTAGTTTTGCTGAGTTCTAACAATGGGAAATGACTTTTGATTTTGGGCGCACAGTACATAGTTTCAGTTTTGAGTATCACAGGATTCATTATTTAGATTGAGATTAATATTTCTGTTTTATGGTCAAATGGTGAGTGAGTGTAAGTTATGGAACCACCAGGTGGTATTTGTGTAGTTAAGTCTGATGGGGTGGCATCAGGGCACATAAATGTTTTTCTAATCTTGTTAGTTTTGTGAAGAGATGAATGTGCTGCAGTTCTAGGAGTTCTCAGTAGGGTGTCCAGATTTTAGTGGCCTTTGACACATACATGAATTTTGTCGTAAAGGTTTAGTCCGCGGACACGGGGGAATGTACGTAGAGATAGAGTTCTTGTTGTCTGGTGTTAAGCCTGTGGGTTCTGTCACAACTATCAAGAAAGCGTTTTAAGTTCAAGGGTTGATATTGGAGTTTAAGGTCCTGTAGATGTAGATATCACACGTAAATAATGTTGTGGGATTTACTGAACAGGGAGCATTTAGTCATCTATAAGAGTGGGGGCGGTGTTGCCAGGGATGGGATTTTGTGATTATTCTTACTGCAGCTTTTTCTATTTGGGTTTTATATTGGCTTTAGGTGTGTTTGCTAGCAGTTGATTCACCCAAGCACAAATAGCATAGGTGAGGTATGGATAAATGAGTGGTATAGTGTGAGAAGGGCATTTGGCGCCGTAGTAATCGTATCTTGAGAGGTATTCCCCAATCCGTTTTGGATACTTTTTTGGTTATTTTGGATATGGGTGGCAGAAATTCAGTTGTTGTCAAGGTATAGGCCTAGGAATTTGGCCCTCATTAGGCCTGGTAATTAGAGTGTTGTTCGATCTTAATGTTAATTTGTGGCATCTCCTGCTCTGCTTACCAAACGATAATATAGAGTTTTGTCCAGAGTTAAGTGTAAGTTTATTGGCTCATCCAAGTTATATTTTTGATCCAGCTCCTCTTAATAATGAGGTGTTTGATTTGTGGCAAGAGAAGGGTGAGAGATGAACATAATTCGGTGTTGAGTCAGCAAAGAGAATGGGTTTCTGAGGTTTTGGATACGTTTGCGAAGATCATTGATTCTATATGATGTGAAGACAGGGACCCAAGGGCAACTTCCCTCGAACTTCCAGTGTCAAGTGGTCCGTGTTGTTGAATAGCTGTGTCTTATAATGGTGACATACTGATTCCTATACAGTACGTGTAAAGATTGAAATAAGGCAAAGCGCATGGCCACTTATACCGTAATGGGTCAAGTTTGTGGATAGGATGTCGTGGTCTACGTGTGTCAAAACTTTTTCTTAGGTCAATAAAAATTCCTAGGCGGATATTCCTTATTTTTCCAATGCTGTGTAAAGCAGATCTAGCATTTTTAATGATTGCATCGTTAGTGCTTTTATTTTTAACGGTTGCATTGGAGGGGTTGAGTATGTTTTGTGCCGTTAATAAATAAATATAGTCTCCTGTGGCACGAGTTTCTCAAAGATTTTGGATACAATGTAATTTGAATTATTGGCCTATAGTTGTTTGTTAAAGTTTGTAGGGGTCACCACCTTTATGTTTTGGTGTAAACCCTTGCCAGCATTGATAGTTTTTCTTCGGGAAGGTAGGCTAGTTTCCAGTGACTTGTTATAAAGTACTGAATAGTGCATGCGAAAAGGACATGGGCCCGCTCTGCGCCAGTTGTAACAGTAATGGTGGAGGACATGAGACATGATTCCTGAGTTTATTTTCTTACTCTGTGACTTCTATAATCTCGGTGACTTCCGTGGGATCGCTGGTGCAAGATAGAAGAAATTTGGGAAATCCCCATCTACAGGTATCCCCTGCATGGCTCTTGTATGTGGGATTTAATTGACACACAGATTAGATCCTTTGGGCTGACAGAAGCGTCGTTTATCTTGTTACTGTGTCTGCAATGTAGTGGGTGGTCTTTCCACTTAGGTTTAGGTAGGACAATATCTTAGATTTTTCTCTTGGATGGGGGGGGGGAGCCCAAGAATCGAGAAGTGTTTTTCGTCTTTTTCTTATATTCTCCTCTAGTGCCCTGTGAATCTACTGAGTAGTATAAGTGATTTTTGGCTTTCTTATTACTTCTTGGTGAGAACTGATGAAACAGTCTGTCTTTAAGATCATCTTTTATTGTGTATTAAGTCCTGTCTATCTCTTGCTTTTCAATTGGTGTTTCTTAGTGCAATGGATTTCAGAATGGTGTCTGTTCTAACCATGGGCTCCTCAGGCATGCCAATTTGTTTGTGATCTGTTTCGTATTTAGTTTTTTAATAGGTGCGCAAGTGTTTGCATTGTTATAGTCTAAGAAATTTTGTTAAGAAAAATGTTCTGTCCATCCTCAATACCATTGGCCCTTGGAGAATTCTGATTGGCGCGAGTCAACAGCTCTAGGTCAACTGTGAACTTCCTTTAAGAGGAGCCTCATTCATTAGTCTACACAATGAGACACTTTGTGAGTTGTATACAAGTGGTGGTTTACCATGTTTGTCAGGAGGAGGTAGGGTATGGTCTGTCTGTGCTACTTCTGTGATTATCCCTTGACTTTAAGGGGGCTAGTTATATTGGTCCATATGGGTCTATTATGGTTGCACTTTTGCCCTCAGTCGAACCTGGTTGGTTTAGTTATTGAGCTGGTATGAGACGTGTGTGTTCATATTGTTGATGAATCAGTTACAGGCTGATCACTAGTATCAAGTTGATGTTGAAGTCTCCCAGCTAAGAGAAGGTGGGGCTTATTCATTTGTCTGTTTGTTTTTTAGTGATTTTAAATTTCTCACTAAAATTTGGATGTTGTGTGGGGTACCCGGGTAAATGGCCCGATTGTTATGGTGTTTTAAAGGGTTTTTTTTTACAGTAAAATTAGAAAAATGTATTCCCCATATTCACACAAAAGCAAGTGGTGCTAAAAAAGATAATGGTTAGAGTAATAGATTGCAATACACCCCCAATTGGTTTGGTCGCCATTTGTGAATTCTGTGTGTCCTGTAGGGTAGATTTTAAATTGTGTCTTGCTTAAGCCAGGTCTCAGAAGAATAATCAGGAGAAGGGTGTTTTTAGTGATTCAAGGAGTGCCGGAGGTCTCATATGTTTGCTTAAGGACCTGTTTGTAGTTAAGTACTGTAGATTTTTTAGTTTGTTTGGGGATATGCGGGCTTGTGATGCTGTGTAATAAAGGCACTTACTTTCAAAGGGTTTTGTTTTGGGTGTCAGATTATGGGGGTTTAGATCGGGTCAACGTGCAATATCTAGGTTTAAATTATGGTTTTTTAACCCTGATTGTTGTTGAGTTCTAGTACAAATTTTCTGTAGGGGTGGGAATTTGGACAAGTTAAGCTAGAGTTTTTGGTCTTTAGAGTTAGTCACTGCTACACTAAGAAGTTGATGTCATGTGTTTGCGGAATAACTAAAGTCAACTAGGATAAACTATAATAAAAAAATAAAAATTAAAAATGAACAAGACTCTCACTTAAATTGCAAAGGGCTAATAAAATGACTTTATGGAGTCTTTTTTGAGCTAGAAGGGCTATAGTACAATAGTTTAATTAATAATATAAAAATAAAAATTTAAAAATACCAACTCTCACAGAAATTTACACTATGGCAAAATATAAATTTGTATTGACTATGATTGAGCTAAAGAGCTATAGTACAAATGAGTTTAATCTAAAAATTTAAAAAAAGGCACAAGACTTAAATTGTAATTGCACTAAGGTCTTAATAATTGTTTAAAAAATTTAGATATAACTAGTTTTAAATTGACAGGATAAAAAACACAATTAAAGGTACCAAAAAGAAAATAAAAAAATTTTATAAAAAAAAAAATGGCAAGACTTGGTTAAATATGCTAGTAAATTGGTAGACAGGTAATAAAAAAGTTGTAGTTGAAAATCTATTTTTAAAAAAATTTGAATAAAAAGGGCAATAATAAAAGTTTCAATAAGTTTGATCAAATGTTTTAAAAAAAATTTTTGGGGGAAATAATAGAGTTTTTAGAATAAAATTGGGAAATTGAGATTTTTTAAAGGGAGGTAAAATTATTGAGGACAAGTTATGGTTAGTTTATAATAAAATAAGATAGAACAGTGATCGGTAAATTTTTAAAAAAGGAGATAGATTCTGTAGTATTTAAAAAAATTAAGATAGAGGTAGAATGGTCGTTGAAAACAACAAGACAAACAAAGTAGTTGGGGTATTAAAATTTTAGGGGGGCACAAATTTATGAAATTATAACCCTCGGGGCGTGGGTATTACTGCACTTTTTTCTCTGGTTCTGTTAGCCGCCTCATTAGGAAAGTTTTAAGGTCATGTTCTGTAGGATAAATACTCTTCCCATGGGCTGTTTCTAACTGCGATTTTTTTCCCTCCCCACAAAGCATGGGGGGGATTTTTTTGGGCATACGTAATTTTTTTAGCCGATAAAGAAGGTTTCGTCTTTTTTATAAATCACTCACTGACGTAAAATCAGATTTCATAGAAATAGATGTTTTTTTGAGGTTGTTTCTTTGTAGGTAGTTTGGAATTTTTAAAACACTGTTTTTTTAAAACCTCTTGGTACCCATCAGTTTTGCAATCCTTTTGATCATCACTACTATTTAAGGCAAAGTGGGTTTTATAAGCTGTAGGGGGGCTCCATGCAGGTCTCTTGGGTGACTGTGGTTAGTTTTGTTTTTTTTTAATATGTTTATTATGCACCCATACCCTCCTGTGGGCGGTAGTCAAAAAGATTACAGAGGACATAAGGGTCCAGGGACGGGCCCCAAAAAATTTTGATGGTGACAAGTTACAGAGGTAATAAAATTTACAATTTACAAAGGTAAGAACTCCAATTTACAAGGAAAGAACTCAAGGTAGTAGTTTTAAATCATGACAAGTTTTCAAAGGTATTAACAATTTTTTTGAGGGGACACAAGGGTCCAGGGACTGGGCCCCCAAATTTTGATGGTTGAACTAGGTACAAGGTAAGAAATCAAAGTTAAAAGGTAATGAATACGAAGAAAGGTTACTTGCTTTATACTGGCTACAATCATGAGCAAATTTTAAGTAATGAGCGTTCACACTTCCAACCCAGTCACAACTGTGTGAGTTATTGGTTCAAATATTGATTGGGGGGGGGGAGATGTTTGCTGTTTTCTACAACAGGGCCCCGATAGCTGTTGTTGGCTTATGGGCTTGGAAGTTGGTTAGACATTGGCAATTGTTGGTCCATCTTGATCTTTTTCCCCTATAATGTTGGGATAAGTAGGGGGACTTTTCTTTTAGAGTGTTGATGGTGTTAGGGGTGGGTGGGGTTGCTTTTTTGTTCCAGTGTGTTAGTTTTTTGTTCAAGAGCAGTGATCTTGTTTAGGTAATCTGCATTGCTAGCTTTTAGTTCCCGCATTTTTTTGGTTTGTTTGGTGATATTTGGTTCTGAATCAAAGGGGTTTAGTTTTTTTGGGCGGTGTCTTCTTGACTCAAAAACTGGGAAAAAGTTATCGGACTGTGGCCGGGCCTGTTTTGTTGTTGTCTGTCGGTGTTGTGGTGATGCGGGTTGGTCCCCGGCTGGCAGTACCCCAAGTTTTTTCCTGTGTTATTCTGCTCTCACCTTTGATGTTAGGAGTCCTTAGCTGGTTACTGGATCTTCTTTTATTGCTCTGACCCTTGTCCATTGGCTGTGGCTTCGGGTGAATAGTAGGCGATGGGTGATGGGTGAATGTTGTGGAGTATCACTTCAGTGGCAGCGGGGTAGGTTGTAGTACGAGTCCTATTAGTTGGTAATTTGTGAACTTTTGGGTGATTTCTGCAGTTGATTTATATCATTCTGGGTATCCACACATGTTAGTGTTATGTGGGTCTTGATTAGGTCATCACTGGGCTGCTGGGAACCTCAGGTAGAAGTAAAAATAGAGGACAAGGTACCTGTTGCTGCTGCCGCTGCCCTTATTACAGAATGGATATAAATGCACTGGAAAACATACAGATGAGGATGACAAAGTTGATCCCATGTATCAGAAATCTTCCCTATGAGGATAGACTGAGGCCCCTGAATCTGCACTCTCTAGAAAGGCGTAGAATTAGGGGATATATGATAGAGGTGTATAAATGGAAAACAGGAACAAATAAAGGGAATGTAAATAGCGTGCTGAAAATATCTAGCCAAAAATAAAAAATCAGATTCCGGAAGGATATAGGAAAGCACTGGTTTGGTAATAGAGTTGTGGATGAGTGGAACAAAATCCCGAGTACCGTCATGGCAGTTAAAACGTTGCGTAGTTTTAAAAATAGGATGGATAAATACATGAGTGAGTGTAGGTGGGTGTGAGTTGGACCTGACTAGCTTGTGCTAATAGGTCTGATGCCATGCCCCTTAAGTGGATGTGATCTGACCTGAGTAGGTGGGTCATTGGTTTAAGCCGGGAGGTGACTTGGACCTGCCTCGCATGGGCCAATAGGACTCACGAAATCGTAATGACACGATTGCAAACAAACCATACCACGGGCGGGATTTGAATCCGCGGGATTTGAGACTCTCTGACCGCGGGTTCAAATCCCGCCCGTGGTATTGGCCAATAGGTCTGCTGCAGTGTTCCTTCTTATGTTATGTAAAAAATGATGGTGTACTATGTGGTAATAACATGTGAGACATGGTGGTCCCCTGTGGGTTACCTATAGTGGTTTCTTGGGGTTACTGCTCCCGTGCCCCGGTCTGGTTGGCTTGATTGGTAAACCTGACGATGCCAGTCACCCGCAGTCCAGCGTGTGTACCACAGCCTGGTTTATCAGACACTGACTTTATGAACTTACCGAGTTCCTTCTTGAAGACAAACAGGGGTGTTGTGGTAATTCCTGTTAAGTATGGTGGAAGGATGTTGAAGAGTGGTGATCTCTTTGTACCCAGAGTTTACTCAGCGTACTCATCACGCTTCTGCTTTTCATTGGTGGTATCTTGCACTGTCTGCCAAGTCTTGTGTTTTCGTAAAGAGTGATTTCAATGTGCAGGTTTGAGACCAATCCCTCCAGAATGTTTCAGGTGTATATTATTATATATCTTTCCCGCTTACGTTATAGGGCTAAGCAGTACGGTTCAAGGGACTTCACATCAAGCTCTCTCAAGTAATTTAGATGCTTAACTGAGGTTATACGAGCTCTTAAGGTTCTCTGTACATTCTCCAGTTTTGCAAATTCGCCAGCCGTGTAACAGGCTGTTGGTATACCGCAGTACTACAACTGAGAGAGGACGATTGACCTGAAGACTATCATCACTGGCTTGGCCTCTCTTGTTTTGATAGTTCTCGTTGTGTAACCTAACACTATACGAGAGATGGTAAACTATGTGATCACACCATGGGGGAAAGAGAGAGTAGATGGGTGTTAAAATGAAGTGCAGTAGTAGTGTGCCTGAAGCAAGCAACAATAAGAAGTGAAGGAATGTTAAACGCAGCGCCTCCTGGGTTATTAACTTACAAGAAACACACGACTTGTAAACTTCCTGGATTCTCTAATATTAAAACAGCAAAATTTAAACAGTCAAGGTTTACACACTACCACTCACAACTACACAAAACATGTGTTGCATCCTTATAGATTTTTATTCAAGGTACACACAAGTTATAGCAAAAAGTTGTTCCTGTGGTAGTTTTTGAAGTATGACGTAGTTGACAAGTGGTAAACAGACACAGCAAGGTGAGACCTTTATTACTGCCACATTTCACCTACATGAGGCAATATCAAGTACCTGATGAAGACTTGTATAAGTGAAACGTCGCGCTAATAACGTCTTCTTTTGCTGCATGTGTCAGTGTAAGTTTTGCCCACATTTTGGATGTCGACTGACATCCTTCACACTGCCATTCCTCAGGTGCTATACCACTGTACTGAACATAGTTACCTGCCATTCCTCAGGTGCTGTACCTGTGGAAAATACTGTATATATTTTCCAGAAATACAGTAGTTATATGTAAATAGATTGCCATACTGTATTTAAAAGAATTATATTATGGAAAATGGGAAACTGGACCTGCGCCTGCGCAGACAGGAGGAGTCACCATTGTTAATTTAAATTGGATACAACGTTTTTAGGTTTGTTAAATGGGAAGGATTTTTGTTGTTCTAGAGGTTAAAATTTGGCTGACACCTCTCCATATAGAGGCGAAATTGGTTGATGTTGCATTCCTGCATAGCTGATGATATCAGGCGACAGGGACAGGGACAACTCCAGGATACCTCAGATAAGTCTGGTTATGTTATAAACTTAGCCAGTTGTTTTGTTATTTTCATGTATAGACAGTGAGGTTTTCTGAGTATGATACAACTTAACTCTCCAGTTAAATTGGCGAGGATTTTTTTAGTATTCTCTTTCTGTTAAGTTACTATCACTTTTATTATCACATATTCACACACTGGCGATTCCCACCAGGCAGGGTGGCCGAAAAAGAAAAAACTTTCACCATCATTCACTCCATCACTGTTTTTGCCAAAAGGGGTTTGCTTTACACTACAGTTTTTAAACTGCAACATTAACACCCCCCCTTTCAGAGTGCAGGCACTGTACTTTCCATCTCCAGGACTCAAGTCCGGCCTGCCGGTTTCCCTGAATCCCTTCATAAATGTTACTTTGCTCACACTCCAACAGCACGTCAAGTATTAAAAACCATTTGTCTCCATTCTCCTATCAAACACGCTCACGCATGCCTGCTGGAAGTCCAAGCCCCTTTCGCACACAAAACCTCCTTTTACCCCCTCCCTCCAACCCTTCCTAGGCCCGGAACCCCTACCCCGCCTTCCTTCCACTACAGACTGATACACTCTTGAAGTTATTCTTTTTCGCTCCATTCTCTCTACATGTCCGAACCACCTCAACAACCCCTTCCTCAGCCCTCTGGACAACAGTTTTGGTAATCCCGCACTCCTCCTAACTTCCAAACTACGAATTTCTCTGCATTATATTCACACCCCACTTGCCCTCAGACATGACATCTCCACTGCCTCCAGCCTTCTCCTCGCTTGCAACATCATTTACCCATGCTTCCACCCATATAAGAGCGTTGGTTAAAAACTTTTACTTCATACATTCCCCTCTTTGCCTCCAAGGACAAAAATTCTCTGTCTCCACAGACTCCTAAGTGCACCACTCACTCTTTTTCCCTCATCAAATTCTATGATTCACCTCATCTTTCATAGACCCATCCGCTGCACGTCCACTCCCAATATCTGAATACGTTCACCTCCTCCATACTCTCTCCCTCCAATCTGATATTCAATCTTTCATCACCTAATCTTTTTGTTATCCTCATAACCTTACTCTTTCCTGTATTCACCTTTAATTTTTTCTTTTGCACACCCTACCAAATTCCATCCACCAATCTCTGCAGCTTCTCTTCAGAATCTCCCAAGAGCACAGTGTCATCACCAAAGAGCAGCTGTGACAACTCCCACCTGTGTGTAAATTTTTTATCTTTTAACTCCACGCCTCTTGCCAAGACCCTCGCATTTACTTCTCTTACAACCCCATCTATAAATATATTAAACAACCACGGTGACATCACACATCCTTGTCTAAGGCCTACTTTTACTGGGAAAAAATTTCCCTCTTTTCTACATACTCTAACTTGGCCTCACTATCCTCGTAAAAACTCTTCACTGCTTTCAGTAACCTACCTCCTACACAATACACTTGCAACATCGCCACATTGCCCCCTATCCACCCTGTCATACGCCTTTTCCAAATCCATAAATTGCCACAAAGACCTCTTTACCCTTATCTAAATACTGTTCACTTATATGTTTCACTGTAAACACCTGGTCCACACACCCCCTACCTTTCCTAAAGCCCCCTTGTTCATCTGCTATCCTATTCTCCGTCTTACTCTTAATTCTTTCAATTATAACTCTACCATACATTTTACCAGTACACTCAACAGACTTATCCCCCTATAATTTTTGCACTCTCTTTTTCCCCTTTGCTTTTTTAACCCAAAAGGAACTAGGGTGCTCTCTGCCATCCCTAGGTTTCCTACCTCTTCCATACATTATTAATAATTGCACAACCACTCCAAAACTATATCCCCACCTGCTTTTAAAACATTTCTATCTTTATCCCATCAATCCCGGCTGCCTTACCCCCTTTCATTTCCCTACTGCCTCACGAACTTCCCCCCACACCCCACAACTGGCTCTTCCCTCACTCCTACAAGATGTTATTCCTCCTTGCCCTATACACGAAATCACAGCTTCCCTATCTTCATCAACATTTAACAATTCCTCAAAATTTCCCTCCATTTTCCCCAAATACCTCTAATTTCTCCATTTAATAACTCTCCTCTCCTATTTTTTAACTGACAAATCCATTTGGTTCTCTGGGCTTCCTTAACTTGTTAATCTCACTCCAAAACTTTTCTTATTTTCAAAAAAAATTTGTTGAAAACCCAGCTCACCCACTCTCTCATTTGCTCTCTTTTTACATTGCTTCACCACTCTCTTAACCTCTCTCCTTTTCTCCATATACTCTTCCCTCCTTGCATCACTTCTACTTTGTAAAAACTTCTCATATGCTAACTTTTTCTCCCTTACTACTCTCTTTACTCATCATTCCACCAATCGCTCCTCTCCCTCCTGCACTCACTTTCCTGTAACCACAAACTTCTGTTTGAACACTCTAACACAAACATTTTTAACCTACCCATCCTCTTCGACCCCTTTTTTGGCCCTATGCTCTCATTAGCCCATCTTTTCCCCCAATAGCTTTTTATATCTTACCCTAACTGCCTCCTCTTTTAGTTTATAAACCTTCACCTCTCTCTTCCCTGATGCTTCTATTCCCCTTTGTATCCCATCTACCTTTTACTCTCAGTGTAGCTACAACTAGAAAGTGATCTGATATATTTTGTGGCCCCCGATAAACATGTACATCCTGAAGTCTACTCAACAGTCTTTTATCTACTAATTACATAATCCAACAAACTACTGTCATTTCGCCCTACATCATATCGTGTATACTTATTTATCCTCTTTTTCTTAAAATATGTATTACCTATAACTAAACCCCTTTCTATACAAAGTTCAACCAAAGGCTCCCATTATCATTTACACCTGGCACCCCAAACTTACCTACCACACCCTCTCTAAAAGTTTCTCCTACTTTAGCATTCAGGTCCCCTACCACAATTACTCTCTCTCTTGGTTCAAAGGCTCCTATACATTCACTTAACATCTCCCAAAATCTCTCTCTCTCCTCTGCATTCCTCTCTTCTCCAGGTGCATACACGCTTATTATGACCCACTTCTCGCATCCAACCTTTACTTTAATCCACATAATTCTCGATTTTACACATTCATATTCTCTTTTCTCCTTCCATAACTGATCATTTAACATTACTGCTACCCCTTCCTTGCTCTAACTCTCTCAGATACTCCAGATTTATCCCATTTATTTCCCCCCACTGAAACTCTCCTACCCCTTCAGCTTTGTTTTCGCTTAGAGCCAGGACATCCAACTTCTTTTCATTCATAACATCAGCAATCATCTGTTTCTTGTCATCCGCACATACATCCACGCACATTTAAACAACCAGTTTTATAAAGTTTTTCTTTCTTCTCTTTTTAGTAAATGTATACAAGAGAAGGGGTTACTAGCCCATTGCTCCCGGCATTTTAGTCGCCTCATACGACACGCATGGCTTACGGAGGAAAGATTCTTTTCCACTTCCCCATGGACAATAGAAGAAATAAAAAAGAACAAGAGCTATTTAGAATAAGGAGAAAAACCTAGATGTATGTATATATATATATGCATGTGCGTGTCTGTGAAATGTGACCAAAGTGTAAGTAGGAGTAGCAAGATATCCCTGTTATCTAGCGTGTTTATGAGACAGAAAAAGAAAACCAGCAATCCTACCATCATGCAAAACAGTTACAGGTTTTTGTTTCACAGTCATCTGGCAGGAAGGTAGTACTTCCCTGGGTGGTTGCTGTCTACCAACCTATAATCTACCAACCTATAATCATTTATTATTTTTAATATACAGTCCACAAATTTGTATACTTACCAGCATTCCTGGTGTATGTATATTTCATATAATTAATAGGTTGAGAGCAACTTGTGGATATGACAGTGGTAGGTATCGAAGGGGGACATTTTTTGCGACCTAGGTGTCCCAGATTCCTACTTGTCTAACTGATAAATAATAATTATCTATGTTCATTTATTATTATGTAAATAATGATACATTCAGATAAATGTAATTTTCCACAGTACCACTGTACTGAACATAGTTACCTGCCATTCCTCAGGTGTTGTACCACTGTACTGAACATAGTTACCTGCCATTCCTCAGGTGTTGTACCACTGTACTGAACATAGTTACCTTCCATTCCTCAGGTGTTGTACCACTGTACTGAACATAGTTACCTGACATTCCTCAGGTGTTGTACCACTGTACTGAACATAGTTACCTGCCATTCTCAGGTGTTGTACCACTGTACTGACATAGTTACCTGCCATTCCTCAGGTGTTGTACCACGTACGAACAGTAGTACCTGCCATTCCTCAGGTGTTGTACCACTGTATGAACATAGTTACCGCCATTCCTCAGGTTGTTGTACCACTGTACTGAACATAGTTACCTGCCATTCCTCAGGTGTTGTACCACTGTACTGAACATAGTTACCTGCCATTCCTCAGGTGTTGTACCACTGTACTGAACATAGTTACCTGCCATTCCTCAGGTGTTGTACCACTGTACTGAACATAGTTACCTGCCATTCCTCAGGTGTTGTACCACTGTACTGAACATAGTTACCTGCCATTCCTCAGGTGTTGTACCACTGTACTGAACATAGTTACCTGCCATTCCTCAGGTGTTGTACCACTGTACTGAACATAGTTACCTGCCATTCCTCAGGTGTTGTACTACTGTACTGAACATAGTTACCTGCCTTCCTCAGGTGTTGTACCACTGTACTGAACATAGTTACCTGCCATTCCTCAGGTGTTTGTACCACTGTACTGAACATAGTTACCTGCCATTCCTCAGGTGTTGTACCACTGTACTGAACATAGTTACCTGCCATTCCTCAGGTGTTGTACCACTGTACTGAAACATAGTTACCTGCCATTCCTCAGTGTTGTACCACTGTACTGAACATAGTTACCTGCCATTCCTCAGGTGTTGTACCACTGTACTGAACATAGTTACCTGCCATTCCTCAGGTGTTGTACCACTGTACTGAACATAGTTACCTGCCATTTCCTCAGGTGTTGTACCACTGTACTGAACATAGTTACCTGCCATTCCTCAGGTGTGAAACCACTGTACTGAACATAGTTTACCTGCCATTCCTCAGGTGTTGTACCACTGTACTGAACATAGTTACCTTGCCATTCCTCAGGTGTTGTACCACTGTACTGAACATAGTTACCCTGCCATTCCTCAGGTGTTGTACCACTGTAACTGAACATAGTTACCTGCCATTCCTCAGGTGTTGTACCACTGTACTGAACATAGTTACCTGCCATTCCTCAGGTGTTGTACCACTGTACTGAACATAGTTACCTGCCATTCCTCAGTTGTTGTACCATTACTGAACATAGTTACCTGCCATTCCTCAGGTGTTGTACCACTGTACTGAACAGAGTTACCTGCCATTCCTCATTTTTGTACCACGTATGAACATATTAATCATTCCTCAGTGTTTACCACTGTACTGAACATAGTTACCTGCCATTCCTCAGTGTTGTACCACTGTACTGAAATAGTTACCTGCCATTCCTCAGGTTTGTACCACTGTACTGAACATAGTTACCTGCCATTCACTCAGGTGTTGTACCACTGTACTGAACATAGTTACCTGCCATTCTCAGGTGTTGTACCACTTGTACTGAACATAGTTACCTGCCATACTCTCAGGTGTGTACCACTGTACTGAACATAGTTACTGCCATTCCTCAGGTGTTGTACCACTGTCTGAACATAGTTACCTGCCATTCCTCAGGTGTTGTACCACTCGTATGAACTGTTTGATTCTCAGGTTGTTGAACATGATACTGACGAGTGGTGACCTGCATTCGCTGTGTTGGTCCGACTGTGGTTGTTGAATCATTAGTTACTGCATCTAGGGGTGTACCATGTATGACTATAGTTTACTGATCTAGGTGTTTGGTCCACGGTGTATCTGGATGTTACTCCTTCTGTGTTTTGTACATGTATTGATATAGTGATCGCATTCTAGGTGGTTGTCCTGTGGTGAGTGGTGATTCTGATGGTCGTGGTGGTTGGTATGGTGATGATGGTGGTGCTGTATCGTAGGTGTTGTGGTGCATCGTATGGGTTGTGATTCTGTGGTGTGGTGATCTTCTGATCCAGGGTGTGATACTGGTGACGTGGTTCCGATTTGGTGGTGTGGTGTGTGGTGAATCGTGGGTGGTAGGTGATCGTGGTGGTGTGGAGGTTGATCGTGGTGTGTGGTGGTGGTGTCGTGGTGTTGTGGCGTGGTGTCGGTGTGGTGGTGGTGATTCTGGTGGTGGTGATCGTGTGTGGTGGTGTAACGTGGTGGGTGGTGGTGATCGTGGTTGGTGTGTGGTGACGTGGTGGTGGTGGTGGTGTGGTGATCGTGTGGTGGTGGTGATCGTGGGTGTGTGGTGGTGATCGTGTGGTGGTGGTTGTGTGGTGATCGTGGTGGTGTAGTGATCTGGTGGTGGTGGTGATTGTGGTGATCGTGAGTGGTGGTGAATGTGGTGGTGGTGGTGGATGTGAGGTGTGGTTGGTGATCGTGGTGTTGTGTGTGGTGTGGTGGTGTGATCGTGGTAGGTGGTGGTGATCGTGGTGGTGGTGGTGTCGTGGTGGTGGTGGTGGTGGTGGTGGTGATCGTGTGGTGGTGGTGATCGTGTGGGGTGGTGGTGATCGTGGTGGTGGGTGGTGATCGTGGTGTGTGGTGGTGGTGGTGATCGTGGTGGTGGTGGTGGTGATCGTGGTGGTGGTGGTGATCGTGTGTGGTGGTGGTGATCGTGTGGTGGTGGTGATCGTGGTGGTGTGGTGGTGATTCGGGTGGTGGTGGTGGTGGTGATCGTGGTGGTGGTGGTGATCGGTGGTGGTGGTGGTGGTGATGTGGTGGTGGTTGGGTGGTGGTGGTGATCGTGGTGGTGGTGGTGATCGTGGTGGTGGTGGTGGTGATCGTGGTGGGTGGTGGTGATCGTGGTGGTGGTGGTGATCGTGGGTGGTGGGGTGGTGATCGTGGTGGTGGTGGTGGTGGTGGTGATCGTGGTGGTGGTGGTGATCGTGTGGTGGTGGTGAGTGTTGCGGTGGGTGGTGGTGGGGTGGTCGTGGTGGTGGTGGTGGGTCGATGGTGGTGGTGGTGGTGATCGTGGTGGTGGTGGTGTTCGTGGTGGTGGTGGTGGTGGTGGTGACGTGGTGGTGTGGTGGTGGTGGTGGTGGTGATCGTGGGGTGGTGGTGGTGGTGGTGTGATCGTGGTGGTGGTGGTGATCGTGGTGGTGGTGGTGGTGATTGTGGTGGTGGTGATCGGGGTGGTGGTGGTGATCGTGGTGGTGGTGGTGGTGATCGTGGGTGGTGGTTGATCGTGGTGGGGGGTTTGGGTGATCGTGGTGGTGGTGGTGATCGTGGTGGTGGTGGTGGTGATCGTGGTGGTGGTGGTGGGGGGATCGTGGTGGTGGTGGTGATCGTGGTGGTGGTGGTGGTGATCGTGGTGGTGGTCGGGTGGTGGATCGTGGTGGTGTTGGTGGTGGTGGTGGTGGTGAACGTGTGGTTGGTGTGTGATCGTGGTGGTGGGGGTGTGTTTCGTTTTGGTGGGGGGTGGTGATCGTGGGTTATGGGGGTGATCGTGGGGGTGGGGTGATCGTGGTGGTGGGTGGTGTCGTGGTGGTGGTGGTGGTCGGGGTGGTGGGGGTTTGGTGTGTGATCGTGGTGGTGGTGGTGGTGGGGTGATCGTGGTGGTGGTGGTTGTGATGGTGGTGTGGGTGGTGGTGTCGTCGTGGTGGGTGGGGGGTGATCGTGGTGATGGGGGATCGTGGTGGTGGTGGGGGTGATCGTTTTTGGTGGTTGGGGTGGGGGTTCGTCGGGTTGGGTGGGGTTGATCGGGGTTTTGGGGGGTTTGGGGGTACCCCGTGGTGGGGTGATCGTGGGGGGGGTTTTGGTGGTAAAACTTGGGTGGGGTGGGGGTGTTTGGGTGGGGTGGGGGGTTGATCTTTGGTGGGGTGGTGGGGGTTTGGTATCGTGGTTTTGGTGGGTGAACGTGGTGGTGGTGGTGGTGTCGTGGTGGGGGTGGTGGTAAAGGGTGGGTGGGGTGGGGGAGGGGGTTTTGATCGTGGTGGTGGTGGGATCGTTGGGGTTTGGGGGGGTGATCTTTTGGGTGGGGGTGGTTTTGGATCTTTGGGGGGTGTTGGCGTGGGGGTGACGTGGGGTGGTGGGATCGGGGTTGGGGGGGGGGTGGTGGTGGGGGTGGGGGTTTTTGGTGAGGGTTTATCGTGTTGGGGGGTGGTGAGGGTGATCGGGGTGGTTGGTTTTTGTGGGGGTTTTTTTGGGGGTGGGTTTCGTTTTGATGGGACGTTTTTTGGTGGGGGGGGTTTATTTTGGGGGGTTTGGTGGGGTTTTGGGGTGGTGGTGATCGTCGTTTTGGGTGGGGGGGAAAATCTTTGGGGGTGGTGGTGGTGGGGGATCGTGGTGGTTGGGGTGGTGGTGGGGGGTGGTTGATCTTTGGTTTGGTGGTGGGGGTAAATCTTTGGTGGGGGTTGGTGATCGTGGAGGTGGGGTTTGGACGGGGGTTGGGGGTGATCGGGGGGTTGGTGGTGGTGATCTTGGTGGGGGTTTGGGATCGTCGGGTGGTGGTGATCGTAGGGGGGTTGGGTGGGGGAGATGGGGTTTTGGTGGGGGTTTATCTTTTGGTGGGGTGGTGGTGTTTCGTTGTGATGGGAGGGGGTTTATCGGGGTGGTGGTGATCTTTGGTGGGGGTTTGGTAAATCTTTGGTGGTGGGTGGTGATCGTGGTGGGGGGGAAAACCGTTTTGGGTTTGGTGGGACGGGGGGTGGGTTTTGGTGGTGATGGGTGGGGGTGGTGGGGATCGTGGTGGTGGTGGTGATTTCTTGGGGTGGTGATTTTGGGGGTGGTGGGATCGGGGTTTTTTTGGGGGGTGATCGTGGGGGTTTAAATCGTGGTGTGGGGGGGGTGGTGATCGTGGGGGTTTGGTGGGGGGTGATCGTGGGGGTTTGGTGGGGGTAAACGTGGTTGGTGGGGTGGTTGATGTGGGGGGTTTGGGGGTTTACGTGGTGGGGGTTTGGTTTCGGGTGGGGGGGTTGAACGGGTTTGGGGGTGGTGATCGGGGTTTGGTGGTGGTGACGGGGTGGGGGTTTATCAGGGTTGGGGGGTTGGGTGATGGGTGGTGGTGTTTGGTGAGTGGTGGTGATCGTGGTGGTGGGGGGGATCGTTTTGGGGGTTGGGTGTTGTTGGGGTGGGGGGTGGTGTCCGTGGTGGGGGTGATTTTTGGGTTGGTGGGGGTTGATGTCTTTGGGTGGGGGTGGGGGGGTGGTGATCTTTGGTGGTGGTTTTGATGGGGTTTTTGGTGGTGAGTGTTCGGGGTAAAGGGGGTGTTTGGTTTGGGGTGGTGGTGACGTGGTGGTGGGGGATCGGGTAAAGGTTGGGGACCCTTGTGGTTGGTGGGATTCGTGGGGGTGATCGGGTGGGGGTTTGGTGATCGTGGTGGGGGGGGATCGTCTAAAAGGGGTGCGGGTGGGGTGAGTGATTTCTTGGGGTGGAATCTTTTGGTGGTTTGGTTTTGGTGGGATTTTTGGTGGTGGGGGGAACGTCTTGGTGGTGGTAAATCGTTTTGGTGTGGTGGGATCGTGTGGGGGTGGGGGGAAAACGGGGGTGGTGGGTGATCTTGGTGGGGGGTGGTAAATTTTTGGGTGGGGGTGGTAAATCGGGGGGTTGGGTTTTGGTTTGGTGACGTGGTGGTGGGGTTGATCGTGGGGTTGGGGGTGATGGGTTTGGGTGGGGGGGTGGTGATCGTTGGGGGTTTGGGGGTTTGTCGTGGTGGTGGGGGGTGATCGTGGTGGGGGGTGGGGTAAATCGTGGTGGGGGTGTTTCGTGGGGGTGGTGTTTCGTGGGGTGGGTGATCGTGTGGTGGGGGGTGATCGTGGTGGTGGGGGGTTGGTGGGGGTGTTTTCGTGGGGGGTGGTGGTGATCGGGGTTGCGGGTGGGGATCGGGGGTGGTGGTTTTTTTAATCGTGGGGGGTGGGGGGTTGATCGTGGGGGTTGGTGTGGTGACGTGGTGGTGGTGGTGGTGATCGTGGTAGTGGGTGGTGATCGTGGTGGTGGTGGTGATCGTGGTGGTGGTGATTCGTGGTGGTGGGTGGTGATCGGGGTTGGTGGTGGTGGTGATCGTGGTGGTGGTGGTGATCGTGGTGGTGTGGGTGATCGTGGTGGTGGTGGTGATCGTGGTAGTGGTGGTGATCGTGTGGTGGTGGTGGTGGTGATCGTGGTGGTGGTGGTGATCGTGTGGTGGTGGTGGTGATCGTGGTGGTGATCGTGGTGGTGATCGTGGTGTGTTACAAAAAACGCGATTTCTAAAAGCTTAAAGATCTCCAGTGAATACTAGAAAGGACTGCCCTTCTAGCATCCAGCCTGTTACTGGGTTTTCGTAACAATTAGTCAGTATCCTTGTCCAATTATTCATTAGAATTCAATAAGAATTATTAGTGCTTCAGGATTACAACTGGTAGGCTACTAACTAGAGAAATTAAAATTTAATAAATTTATTTATCATAGGCTAGAGGTATATTATCAAATTAAATTAAATTAATAATAATCAAAATAATAATAATCACTTCTCTCGTGTACAGTATTATTGTGCTGAAAGCACATATCACATTTATAATTCTTAAGTACCGTCTGGTACATTAACATTTAATAAGATATTACAAATATGTACAAGTAAGTTTGTGTGTATAAGTGCTCTAAGTAGTTCTCTATGTCTCACGACTCGACTAGACTTAAACAAGTGACTGACAAAGTCCTCAAATAAGCTAACTTCTTGACCAACTGGCAATCAGAACAGTCTGCTTGAACAATAAAAGGAATGCTAAGCCCAATAACAATATAACAAGCAACTGCGACACAATCAGGATCGAGGAGATAATATAAAGACACTAAGTAGGGACCATCAGCAGATCCTCCACAAAAGTCACAAACCTCCCATACTACTGAATCAAAGTTCTGCATAAAAAATCCCCGACTGTGACAGTACACAGTACCAGTAGCAAGTTAGGATCAGAAGCTACATGACTCAGTCCTGAGTTGCTCTGAGTGTCTATGAACACACAAACCAGTAACAATGTCGAAAATCACTATGTCTTACAATGTTTCTGTTGAAAAATAAGAGGTCCCTACAGAACCTACAAAAATGAGACAGAACATCTTCCAACAAGAGCCAATAAGGGAAGATTTAGGGCACTTGTCAGTAATACGTCACAACAACAACCACCAAGCGAGTCTAGAATACTGAAAACTTCAGGCAAGGTGAGAACACCACCCCATCACGTAGCCCTTCCCCCCCAGTCCCCTGCCATTCCCCCCCCTCCTCCCCGATCACGTATAGCTTCCGATGGTCAGATGCTGCTTACAGCACCAGAGAAAGCCGGCAGAGTAACTACCACTAGCGATAATTACAGCAGTAGACAATCAAGACTTGAACTATGACACATAGTTACACTCCTACCTATCAACAAACTAAGTCAAATAATAATATAAAGCAATATATTTACGAATATTAGCTATTATCCGCAAATATAAACAATATAAAGATTAAATGAAAAGTAATATACATTATATAAACATATAACATAATATATACATTGTAACCCATGCTCAGGGGTTGCACAAACAAAACAAACACCCCCCGCCCAACACGATCAAAGGGATCGCACTAGGAGTTGCGTTAAAGTCTTCAGCATTATAAATTACTGATTACTCATGACTCTTTAATAAATACAAATTATAATTAAAAAAAAAAATTAATCAGAGTCACTCTTTGTGCCAAGCACTCCATAATGTTCACAGATGTCTATATCCACTATATTATGCCCCTGTACTATGGCAGTACATAGTATCGTATCTCTGCATACATCGTGTTATGTACATCAGTGTAGGAGACAAAGGATAAGCATAGACAAAGCATGACACATTGAGGTTGAGAGCATTCGAATCATTGTAGAGGCGATCCTTGCATATGAAACAATATCTAATAGTTGTGCGATAACCAAACGAACAACATTCACGCAACATTCCACTCTTAATAGAGGAGGAGGAATGCTATGCCTCTGGTACAACTGAGTATGAAACCAGCTTAAGGTGTAGTGAGGGGGGGGGAGTGAGGGGGGGGGTCTGTGCTTGCGCGGCAGGACAGTGTTCTGCCACAAACAGTAACATCGACATCAACCCACAACAACACTACAAACTCAATCACTCAAAATCCCCACTACTGTAAAATATATAAATATAATTAAGACAAGACGAATATACAAAGTAAATATTGGCTGGAGATAAATTATGTTACTGTATACTGAATTTTTGAACATAGGTCAAGTTAACAAAAGGTATTTGGGCATAAATTATAGGTTAAAGTAGATGGTAACTGGATAAATATACAAAGGCCTGACAGAGGCGTCAAGCATTTTACATTATAATGCCGCAAAGATTAATTATGTTTTTTATACCTAATGAGAATAAGGCAGGATTCTGAGAGTTTGCCATTGTTGAGTTGCCCCTGCCACATCTCAATTAATCCTAGCATTTTTTTATAATAATTTTTACTCTTCACAGTGTTTATGTAAGTGAGTGGATTGTGGTCTGAAAAAACGTTAATTTTAAATGGGGAAGTGCCCCAATACACTTCAAAATGTTCCAAGGACACCACAAGAGTTAGAGCCTTTTTCTCAATAGTGGCATAATTTTTCTGGTGTCGTTTGAGCTTAGATGAATAGTAACATATAGGATGGAGAATGTCAGTGGATGTTGACTGTTGGAGCAGCATGGCACCCACTGCATAACCACTCGCATCTATATGTAAAAAGAAGGGAAGATTGAAATTAGGACTCCTCAACACAGGAGCAGAGGAAAGCAGACGTTTCAACCTTTTGAACAAGTCTGAACAATCACTAGTCCAGATGAACTGAAATTTGCTATTAGTGAACACAGTGAGAGGTGTAGGTGGAGGTGTGTGTGCTGGCTTGCCTGTCACTTGACACACGTGGCAACGTCGCACATGATCAGCTACTGTTTCCTTTATCTTTGGCCAAGTAAAATGTTTTGCCAGTCTACCGAGTGTCTTCTTGACACCCAAATGTCCTCCAAAGGGACTATTGTGAGCAAAATCAATGGCTTGTTCACGAAATGTAACTGGTAACACTACGAGATGCTTGACTGTGGTGGAAACACTATCAGCTGACAACTTACATGTATTTTTCTCCATCAGTAACACCATTACTATAATAGTAACAATTATCGAGATCCTTTGCTTCACTCTCAGTAACTGCTATATCTCTCAGTCTTTCCAGTGATTGATCAACAAACTGATCCTTGAATAAATCATCATGAGTAAGAAATTTAACGTCAGTTGTGTCCTGACTAGGTTGATGACCGGGGGGAGTCAATGTTAATGATCCTGGGCGCAGAACATCACTAAACAACATATTCAAGCCCAAATCATTGTCATCCACTAACTCAACAGGAGACAAGGATGGTTGTTGTATCTTTGACATAGCTCTAGTAATTTCGCTGAGAGGAATTAAAATAGGCTTCTCTCTACAAGCTTCAATGGCATAATTATCATCAGTGTTATTATCAATCACAAGTGGTTCTTTACATATACCAGCATAAAAGATACAGTTCCCTATCAACAAGTCTACTGACCTGATAGGAAATACACCACTGGATATACCCACTGAAATATAACCAGTATAATAGCTTGTTTCAATGTAAACTTTGTGCAGAGGTACTTTTATAACAGCCCCTCCATAGGCTTCTTACAGTATATCTATCTTGCAATAGGTATCATCAGTTATGGGCAGTACATCTTCTCTCAATAATATGAGATAACTGCCAGTGTCTCTGAAAGTAATTATCTCAGTCAGATGTGATTCGTCAAATCCTACTTTACCTCTCGATAAGTAAGGACTCCTCGCTGAACGAATCTTTTCGTCAGATACACTTTCTGATGCTAGTCATCTGTTCTGAGTAATATTATCTAAAACAGTAGGATCAGAGGTATTACTAGGATTCTGGTGCCTTTGTTGCTCGGAAGAGAATACGACTTGTGTGGGGGCGCCAGCCGCATGACTGCTTCTCGTATCTCTTTCTAACTTATAGCAACACTCTCTAGCATGTCCTTTTCTGTTACAATAGGTACATTTAACTGTCTTCTCGGTATCAGATTTCTGTCTAGCCACAGAGACAGATTAAGGATTGTGAGTTTTCCTGGTAAAGGTACGAGAAGTTACAGTAGCAGGTACATCAGGCCGGCAATGAGCAGCTGATTTAGGTTGCCAATTTCTAGGACAATTTTTTTTTCCCTTTTTCTTTTGTTTTAGTACTACAAGTTTGTGAGAAATTGTAATTGTTGCAAATGCGCATTTTCCAAAATTCCGAGGTTAGTATGATCAATCTATTCTTGTTGTCCACAGACTACAGTTGTTAAATCTTCGTAAGTAACAACTGAAAAAAGGCTGTCGTAGTTATTGCATTTGGCAGCCTCACACCCAAAAAAGCAACTTTTTCTCCGAGCAAATCTAAAACTTTTTGATTTCCCGCGTTGTAAGTAAAAATGCAGTTGATAATTTACAGGCAAAAAGTTATTTTTAGTTTTTGCTTGAAGCATCTAACTAATTTTACTTGGAAAAATGGTAAAGCGCAGTACAAGTCTGGTTTTTCCCTGTCAAAGCTGTGTGTAACAAAAACTAGTGTTTAGTGGATTCATAGCAGTCCTGGTTTTAAAAACACATAAAAAATGGTGTCTAAGTCACTCTAAAAAACTTGGGAACCAGGGAGCAGTTTCTGACATTAAATGTATCCTGTGATCTATCATCTGTTGTCTTCCAAGATGAACATTTTCTCTTGGAAATCTTCGTTAATTTTTCCTCTGTGCCTCTTTTTGTGCAAGGGTTAAGCCTCTAAACTGTTCCGAGAGATGGGGCCCCAGTAGGTAATGGAGGAGTAGGAATCTAATGAATGGTTGGACGGTCCTTAGGGCGGGCACCTCGTCACCGTCCCCCAAGGGGGTCAGATCTGATCTAGGATAAGTAGATAAGGGGTAGTATTCACGGTACTTTGAGGCTAAGTATAATCCCTACACTCTGTATATTTGTTAGGTAGGCGAGAAGGGGGGAGCGAGAACAAAATTTCCTAGGTCGACCTTTTTTGTGTTGCCTCTCTTCTAAACATCAAAAAAGACCACAACCCTTTAATTGTGACACTAGGTTTCTGTATCTGAATCATAATCAGACATCTCTGTAAGAGCAGGAAACAATATATCTTTAATTAACGCTCTGACAGTTTCTGTGGTGTAATTCCTGTTATACGTCACGCCGAGATATTTGGCTACTCGCCAACACATCTGAAGTTTTAATGTACTCAAACTCAGATGAAGTCAGAGTATCAATTAACTTTTTCACTTTGACATACATCACGAAAATAAATGTACTGCGAGAGAGTGATTATGGGAAATAATAATCCTAATAAGAATTTTAGTGTTGTCTTAGAGCTAGAGCTCAAAAACCCAGTATTTCCTCTCCTTGGATAAAGGGGACTCAGTCAGGTACATACTCCACTGGTATGTTGTAAAAGACTAAACTCAAAGTCTTCAGATTAGGAAAGTACTCAAAGTGTTTGATCATAAAGTTATAGTATGCCAAACTGGACAATTTCTCCAACACCTTGGATCAAGGGCCCCCGGACGGGGCCCCATTTGTTACAAAAAATGTGATTTCTAAAAGCTTAGAGATCTCCAGTGAATACTAGAAAGGACTGCCCTTCTAGCATCCAGCCTGTTACTGGTTTTCGTAACAAGTAGTCAGTACCCTTTGTCCAGTTATCCATTAGAATTCAATAAGAATTATTAGTGCTTCAGGATTACAACGGGTAGGCTACTAACTAGAGAAATTAAAATTTAAAAAATTTTTTAAAGTTGTCTGGGCTTATTTTCAAATTAAATTAATCGCAGTAATCAAAATATATTAATCACTTCTCTCGTGTACAGTATATATTGTGCTGAAGCACATATCACATTTATAAGTCTTAAGTACCGTCAGGTACATTAACATTTAATTAATACAATATACAAATAAAGTTTTTGTGTGTGTAAGTGCTCTAAGTAGTTTGCTATGTCTCACGACTTGATAGACTTAAACAAGTGACTGACAAAGTCCTCACATAAACTAACTTCTTGACCAACTGGCAGTCAGAACAGTCTGCTTGAACAATAAATGACAGCTAAGCCAATAGCAATATAACAAGCAAAAGTGACACAGAATCAGGAACAAAGGAAGATAATATAAAGACACTATGTAGGGACCATCAGCAGATCCTCCACAAAGTCACAAAACTCCCATACTACTGAAAATCCCCGACTGTGACAGTACACAGATACCAGTACAAGTTAGGTCAGAAGCTACAGCTCAGGACCTGAGTTGCTCTGAGTGTCTATGAGACACACAACCTCAGTACAACGTCGAAAATCACTAAGTCTATACAATATTCTGTGAACAGAGTCCCACAGAACCTACAACAATGAGACAGAGACAATCTTCCAACAAGAGCCTATAAGGAAATTTAGGCACTTGTCAAGGAATACGTCCAACCACCAAGCGAGTCTAGACCAGAATACTTCAGGCAAGGTGAGAACACACCCCCCCCCAGCGATCACGTGATAGCTCCGTGGACAGTTGCTGCTCAGCAACAGAGAAGCTGGCAGAGTAACGAGCAATGAGCGATAATTACAGTAGTTAGATAATCAAGACTTGAACTATGAGCACATATGTTACATCCTACCTAACAACATAACTAAGTCATATAATATAAAGCAATATATTTACGATTTGCTATTATCGCAAATATAAGCAATATAAAATTATATGAAAAGGTAATATACATTATATACATATATATAATATACATCATATACATTGTATTACAACCCAGGATTCCAAATGGCCTGTTTACCACCGGGTGTAATGGGAGCAAATAAACACAGTAGAAAAGTTTAGACTTATATTATCCTTCACCAATTTAGAACAGCAATATGTACACTATGTACAGTGATAAGTATAGTGCACTCCACGGTAAGCAAAGCAGAAATAGAAGCCACAAGATAGCAGACCGTGCTTCAACCAGCTCTAGAATGGGAATGACAAGGGCAGACAAGAAGAGCGGTACCCACATAACCTCTGCGATTGCCAAAACCATCTTCTTATTGGCTAGAACCTGGTCACTAGTTGAACGATGGGCCCCATCATCAACTCTTAGCAACCTGGTTCGCTGGTTGGGGGAGATAGCCTGTAAATGAGGGTGTACATGCGCCGAATAAAGGTTACGTACTCTTTGCATGCCACACCCCCACCCCGAGAAGGCTCAGGATTAGGCTGCCACCTCCAGTGCTAACCGTGCCGCAGGGCACAAAATAATGGGACCGCCTTTCCTCTCCACCATCCAACTCTTAGATAGAGCTCAGCTTTTCTCGTGACCAAAAGCCAAACCCTAAACTTAGAGTGAGACAGCAGTCAGACAGGCTAGCATAGGTCCAAGATACAGGCGGACGATAGCCCGCATCCCCTCACTAAAAAAAAAACCCCACACCAGGGGATAAAAAAAAAGAGCGTGAAAAGGGGTTACCACAAATAACATCCTAACCTAAATAATATATTATACTCTAGATAAAGAGTCTGCCAACATATTTTCTTTGCCGGCAATATATTTAATGGAAATATATGGTTGCAGCCTTAGCGTCCAGCGCATAAGCCTTGTGTTGTTGTTCTTCATGGCTTGGAGATATACTAGAGGATTGTGATCACTGTAGACTGTGACCACCTGCGATGTCTGGCCCACATAAACATCGAAATGCTCCAAAGCCAGTATCAGCGCGAGGGCTTCTTTTTCAATGGTAGAGTAAGCCCTCTGATGTGGCTGGAACTTGGCTGAAAAGTATGCTACAGGCTGCAACTCCTTGTTCCCGATTTGTAATAGTACTGCCCCAACCCCAGACTCACAAGCATCAACCTGTAATGAAAAAGGTTTGGAGAAGTCTGGAGACAAGAAATGGGTGCAGTACACAATAATCTTTTTGCTTTATTAAAAGCAATGTTACAGTCTGAGGTCCAATTAAAGGGAACTTTGTAACTGGTAAGAGAGGTAAGAGGGGCTACAATATCTGAGAAATTCTTACAGAATCTTCTGTAAAATCCTATCATGCCTAGGAAACGTTGAAGAAATTTCCTATCATGAGGAACTGGAATAATCTTTAATAGAAAGAACTTTAGCAAGTTAGGTGCAATCTTTACCACTACCTACTTCATGGCCTAGAAAAGTGACAGTGGCCTGGCCAAAGGAAGATTTAGATAAAATTAACTGTTAAGTGGGAACTCTTAAAGAGTCTCAAACAGAGCCTTAAGTCTAAGTAGGTGTTGATCCCAAGTATCAGACACCACAACAATATCATCTAGGTACACTGCCGTGCCTTCAAGTCCTTTAATAGCCTGATGGATAAGTTTCTGGAATGAAGAGGGGGAATTTCTCATTCCGAAGGGGGTAACTGTGTATTGATAATGACCTGGAATTACGAAGGCAGAGATTTCCTTCGCCTTATCTGTCAAGGGTACCTGATAGTAGCCTTTAAGGAGATCTAATTTGGACACAAAAGTAGCCTTACCCAAAAGTCAATTACGTTATCCAGACGAGGAAGAGGGTAAGCATCTGTAATTGTGACCTCGTTCACTTTACGGTAGTCTGTACACATACGAAAACCCTCCATCAGCCTTCTTCACAAGAATGCACGGTGAAGCCCATGGACTAGATGACTCCTCACTAAACCATGCTTTAACAAAAATTCTACTTCCTGCTGAAGTAGCCTTTGCTTTTCATGGATTAGCTCTGTAGGGGGAGAGTTTAATTGGTTTAGAGTTTCCCACATCTACATCATGGTAACCTAACGTATATTTTTTTCGGCACATCCGAAAAAATATTAGGATATGACTGTAGAAGCTCAGTTAAATTTGTTGCTTGCATTTCAGATAATCCCTCCATTAAAAGGCTATGATCCTTGAGGAGGACAGAATTGAAAGTTTAATATTAATTTCAGAGATAGAGTGCAAAGAGTCAGAGTCGTCCTCAGAGGTAGAGGACAGAGTCATTACTGGGACTTTATCTGTGTATGAAAGGCCTTTATTTGATAATGTGGTAAGTTTTAGTTTTTGAGATCTTATTAATGGGAGCTACCACATAATTTACATCAGATAATCTACTTACAAATCTGCTTAGGTCCCGTAAAATCTAGCTTTCAAGGTGTGGCCAGTATAGGTTCCTGCACTAACACCTTGTCTCCTGGATGGAAGGAGCGGAATTGTGCACTTCTGTCATACCTCTGTTTCATCTTGCTTTGAGCTGTCTTTAGGTTAGCCTTGGCTAACTGACGTGCCACCTGCAACCTTGAAGACAGATTGTAGAGTGTTGAGCTACGTCTTCTCCCATCCATCCTTCTTTGAGCACCCGAAGAGGACCTCGTACATTGTGCCCAAAGATCAGCTCAAAAGGACTATACCCTGTAGACTCTGGCACCGTTTCTCGTACTGAGAACAGCAACAAAGGTAGTGATTCCATCCAGTCTGTAGGAAAGTGCATGCAAAAACTCTCATCATTGTTTTTAATGTCTGGTGGAATCTTTCCAAGGCGCCTTGGGACTGAGGATGATAGGCAGTGGATAAGTTGTGGATTATCCCTAACCTAGTTAATACTTCCCTAAATGCTTTGGCAGTGAAGTTAGTACCTTGATCACTTTGAATAGTTTTAGGAATGCCAAAACAAGAAATGAATTTTGTTATAAAGCTTTGAGAATAGCTTTAGTATTAATACTACGCATGGGAATTGCTTCAGGATATCTGGTTACTTTATCCATAATCGTAAATAAATATTGATTTCCAGACTTTGACCTAGGTAGTGGACCTTCACAATCTATAATTAAATCTGCAAAAGGTTCTCCATCAACAGGTATAGGTTGGAAAGGTGCAGGTTTAATGGAATGTCCAGGTTTTCCAACTTGCTGACATTCTCGGCAACACCTAATATGATTCTTCACATCTTTCTTTAATTTTGGCCAATAAAATTCTTTTGTGATTTCTATACAAGGTTTTTGTAATTCCTAAGTGACCTCCTAATGACGTATTATGAGCTATATTTAATATTTGAGGTCTATACTTTGTTGGAACCACTACCTGTCATACATTGCCGGCCTCTATCTCCTTACCAGTCTCAGTGCAGATCAAATAATCGTTTTTTAACTTCATAGTTGACTGGATGACCCAAAGAGGATTTACCCATGGCTGCCTCAAAAGCGAATTTTAAGAAGGGTCCTTTCGTTGTTCCTCCCGGAAGGACAGTCCCTCGGGCATGGAAACAGAGACATCTGGCAATCCTGCAACCTGGGAATAGGAAGGCTTGATCGGGGTCTGTTCACTTGATTTACGAGGCTCTGGCCAGTTTTCCTCGTAAAACAATGTGGCTATTCGAGATCGGAGTCGTCCAAGGATAGGTCAACATTCTCTCCAGACAACCCTTGGGATGTTGCCCGAGTTATAGCCAACACCGGGAAGAATTAATCATTATAGGTTCAGGACACGAACTAAACAGTAGTAATGTTATTACCCAGTAATAACACTGCATCTTTCATGGGGAATCCTTTTGAGACACCTACAGTCAAGTACCCAGTGTAATATTTGCACTGTACATAAATTTTATGCAAAGGAACAGAATATATAGCTCCTCCAAATGCTTCCAATAAAACAGAGGAATTCAAAGAAGTATTCTCTGAAAGGGGTAATATTCCCTCTCTTACAAGTGAGCAATATGCTCCAGTATCTCTAAAGGTCTTTACTTTAGTTGTTTCTGAGTTTTCCTGAAGGGAAATAAGACTCTTGCAATAATAAGGGGCCATACCTTTTTCTACT
Source organism: Cherax quadricarinatus (assembly GCF_026875155.1). Lineage (NCBI taxonomy): Eukaryota > Metazoa > Arthropoda > Malacostraca > Decapoda > Parastacidae > Cherax > Cherax quadricarinatus. The sequence continues at coordinate 4,451,448 of NC_069435.1, read as the reverse complement.
TCTCTAGTGGACATGTTACTAGGGATATTAGAGATTTTTCCCAATGGGTTGGGGTTTATGGGGGCAGTTGGGACTGATGTGACCTACTTTATTGCACCTGAAGCAGACGACAGGCTTGCCCTTTACTCCCTGTTGACGTTTGCAAATGGTGTCATTCTGGCTGGTGTCTCTCTGGATACTGTTGTCGAGATGCACCATGAGTAGTTTGCCTCTCCGCAGTGGACCATATGTTGAGAAGCGTGGCTCGCCAGGTGACTTGGTTGGCTGACGTAGACGTTCTCCCTCCGGCTGGCACTTCATTCTCCAAGGTTGACGATCTCTGCTCATGCCAGGCTGTTGAAAAGAGAGACGGGACCGCTCGGACAAGGAGCGGTTAGTTTCGAAGGTATCAGCCAACCTGGCTGCCTCCAATGCAGTGGTTAAGTCACGATCCTGCAGAAAGACTCGAACCTCTGGTCCCACAGACTCCAGCAGGTTATCAATCAGAATAAGCTGCACAGCTCCTCAAAGGTAGAGACACCACTTGCTTTATACCAGCTGGTAAAAGCTTTGGTTTGCTGTCTCACAAAGTCCACTAGGGATTGACCAAGCTGTCGTCTGCCCAATTTAAAACTCTTGCGGTATTTGGCTGGGATACACGTATATGCTCCCAACACTGTGGTCTTCACTACTTGATAATCAGATAATTCAGCGTCATTTAATACTGACGTAAATTCCTGTGCCTTACCCGATAATGCTGTATGAACCAACGATGCCCAATGCTGTTCCGGCCACCTCAAGGCTCGAGCCTGATTTTCGAAGCTTTCGAAAAATTGCTCTGGTTCGGCCTCATTGAAGTGGGGAACAAACTGTACTGCTTTCTGTAAACTAAAATTATTTACAGAATGCGAAAACTGCCTCCTTTCTCTTTCCCTATCAAATTCTTCCCTTGCGAATGCTCTCTGTTCCCTAGTTTGCTCAAGATTGATTTTTGCCAGCTCAAGTGCCAACGACGCTGATTCACCTTGAGACAACCCAGCTGCACTATACTGACCATCTTCCTCCTGCGAGAACATAGGAGTTTTTGCCCTAGCTCCCGTAGAGGGAGGAGTCTGATGTGCCATCTCTTTTTCTATAAGTTTGTCAGCAATCAGTGAACGCAGTTGCGCAGCTGTGAGAGTGCGTTTGTATGTAATGCCAATGGAACGAGCAATTTGCCAACAACGCTGAAGGGACAATTTAGGTAGGTTATGCAAAGTATATGCCGACACCAGACGTCTGACTCGTCTAGGTGGCATAAGTTATTCGCTATGCACAGTACGATTGCAGAATACCCCAACGTAACACGTTAATTTGCAGAACACGCTTAGCTATGCACAGTATGATTGCACAATACACATACAAGCAAAGCCGACTGCAAAAATTATCCACACCGAACAGGCTAGTTAACAACTGACACGCAAAATTTGTAAAGCAATGCCAGACAGCTACACTGTTCTAGAAGATTGACCGTAGCGAAGCGAGCACACCGAACAAGCTAGTAGCGAGCTGTTGAACGATCACACAATAGCAACTGACACGCAAAATTCGTAAAGCAAAGCCAGACAGCAAGCTGCACAATGTTCCTGCTACGAGCTTCACCCTAAGCTCAACCATTTCTCTAAGTCCAGCTCCAGCTCCTGGACAGGCCCCCATATTACAACCCAGGATTCCAAATGGCCTGTTACCCCAGGTGTAATGGGAGCAAATAAACACAGTAGAAAAAGTTTAGACTTATATTATCCTTCACCAATTTAGAACAGCAATATGTACACTATGTACAGTGATAAGTATAGTGCACTCCACGGTAAGCAAAGCAGAAATAGAAGCCACAAGATAGCAGACCGTGCTTTAACCAGCTCTAGAATGGGAATGACAAGGGCAGACAGGAGAGCGGTACCCACATAACCTCTGCGATTGCCAAAACCATCTTCTTATTGGCTAAAACCTGGTCACTAGTTGAACGACGGGGCCCCATCAACTCTTAGCAACCTGGTTCGCTGGTTGGGGGAGATAGCCGTAAATGAGGGTGTGTACATGCGCCGAATAAAGGTTACGTACTCTTTGCATGCCACACATTGTAACCCATTCAGGGGTTGCAACAGTGATCGTGGTGGTGGCGGTGGTGATCGTGATGGTGGCGGTTGATCGTGGTGGTGGTGTTGGTGGTGATCGTGGTGGTGGTGGTGATCGTGGGTGGTGGTGGTGATCATGGTGGTGGTGGTGATCGTAGTGGTGGTGGTGATCGTGGTGGTGGTGTTGGTGATCGTGGTGGTGGTGGTGATCGTGGTAGTGGTGGTGATCGTGGTAGTGGTGGTGATCGTGGTGGTGGTTTTGGTGATCGTGGTGGTGTGGTGATCGGGTGGTGGTGGTGGGGATCGTGGTGGGGGGGATGTGGTGAGGTTCCCTTTATGGTCTGTGGGGGGGGGTGGTGATCGTGGTGGTGGTGGTGTCGTGGTGGTGGGGGTGGGGGTGAAAGGGGTGGGGGTGGGAGTTGGTAAAAAATCAAGGATCACAGTCATTACTCTTAGTTTTCTTATGTTTTTTTAAAACACCATGTGTCCTTGTGCAAGAGTTAAACACTGCTCCAAATTGACAGATTTCAAGAAAGTACTAAGAAGGGATAGTAAACAGGAAATATAGAACATGGTAGATGGCAAAACGACGACCCCCCATTGGATTCCTTAATATGAAAGACCCAAATTTAAAACCTTAAAAATGCCACATATTTAGAAACAGATGACTGGGAAATAAATAGAGGATCCCACTGCAAAACGTACATGTAACCAGAACCCCAGGCAGCCTCGTTCCCCAGCACTAGAGTGCTGAGTCCAGACTCGGCTGAAAGGACCCCTCAAGCACATCCACATTACTGATCTAATAGAACAAAACACCCCACGGGGTGGCCCGTGGTCCCTGGTGGCTAAAAGCTCCGCTTCACACACGGAGGCCCCGGGTTTTCGATTTCCGATTTTCCCGCGGGTGGAAATTTTCCGGCACGTTTCACTTACACCTATTGTCCTTTCACCAAGCAGCAAATAGGTACCACCCCTCACCCCAGCGGGGTGTTAGTCGACTGGTTTGGTGTCGCATGCCTGGGGACCAAGATTAAGGACCCAATGGAAATAAGTTAGACAGTCCTCCGATGACGCCACGTGACTTTCTTGGGTTACCTGTGCTAACCTCACCGGGTTAAAAAATTCCCCGCACGAAAAATCTTATCTTATCTTACCATTACAGATTATAGTGGAGTGAGAGTGACCAGGAATTGTGAGAACTTAAACCACCACAAGTTCTAGCCAGCAAAAAGCAAAACGGTGGAATTCTATGCTCCTCGGGGTATCGAGTGGGCATGGAATACTGGAACAAACAAATGGGAAACGTGTAACTTTGAGTAACTCGCCCAGAAAAATGTCGCGACCCCGCCTGTTTCAAAGGAGTCCTGTTGTTCTACCTCCCTGTAACATTTCTTCCCATCCATCAAAAAACAATTCTACGACACCAGATTAAACCTCTCGCGTAACCATTTTAAAGAGGGAACCAACGAGCTAACAGAAACCCCCCCCCGAAAAATCTAAACCATAGTATTACAACTAATCCCCCACACCAAATTTGTTTTTTTAGAGGGTGTCAAGGAAACGAAAAGAATGGAAAGAAATTACCACAAATATGCCACCACCCCCCTCGGAGAGCCTTGTTGGACTGGAGGCACAGCCAGTGGTACCCCCCCCCCCCCCGCCCCCACCCCGCCCCCCCCAACCTTGTGGGGCCACCCCACCTCCAAGGACCACAGCCATTGGTAACCCCCCCCCCCCCCCCTCCAAACCTCCAGAACCACAGCCAGTGGTACACCCCCCCTCCCGCCACCCCATCCTATAGACCACAGCCAGTGGTACCCGCCCCCCCCCCCCCCCGCACCCCACCCCCCCCCCCCCCACCGCCACCCCTCCAGGACCACAGCCATGTGGTAACCTCCCCCTGCCCCCCCCCCCCCCGCCACCTCCAGAACCACAGCCATGGTATAACCCGCCCCCACCACCTCCAGGACCACAGCCAGAGGTAACCCCCGCGCCACCCGCCTCCCAGAACCACAGCCAGTGGTACCCCGTCCCCCCCCCCCCACCGCCACCCTCAGGCTCACAGCCATGGTCCTCCCCCCCCCTCCACCTCCAGAACCACTGCCCGTGGTCCCCCCCCCCCCCGCCACCTCCATGACCACAGCCAGTGTTAAACCCCCCCCCCCGCCACTCCAGAACCCACAAGGCCAGTGGTGACCACCCCCCGCCAACCCCTCCAGGGAACCAACCAAGCCCAGTGACCCCCCCCCCCGCCACCTCCATGACCAGGACAGCCAAGTGGGTATTAACCCCACCTCCCGCCGCCACCTCCAGGAACCACAGCCAGGTTTTTTGGGTAACCACCCCCCCCCCCCCCGACCACCTCCAGGACCACAAGCCCAGTGGTAAAAAATCCCCCCCCCGTCCGCCACGCCTCCAGGACCCACACCATGGTACCCCGCCGCCACCTCCAGGACCACAGCCCAGTGGTACCCCCCCCCGCCACCTCCAGGACCACAGCCAGTGGTCCCCCCCCCCCCCGAGCCGCCAAACCCTCCCAGGACCACAGCCAGTGGTAAACCCCCCCCCTCCCGCCACCCACCCCACAAGGACCACAGCCAGTGGTAACCACCTCCCCCCCCCCCCCCCCCCCCGCCACCCCTCCAAGAAACCACAGCCAGTGGTACCCACCCCCCCCTCCTCACGCCAACCTCCAGGACCACAACTGATTGCCAGCAATAAAAATTTCCCCTAACAAACACGCAATGGTGATTTCATTAGTATTTTTGCCGAATATATGACCCTGATGTACTGAAATGACTTCACTGATTTACTGACTTGGACTGAACCAACATCTAAGTTGTTGACTGATTTTACTTACACGTGACTAGTTTATAACAACTGATTGACTTACACTGATTTAACTTTCTGAAATGACTTGATTGATATACCGGACGCTTTCCTACTTTGGCTGATTTTACCTTTAAACTGACTGATGACTTACTGACCCTTGACTGACCGACTTAACAACCCTGATTTTACTGAATGACCTGACTGATGACCCTTGACTGACATGACTACTACTGACTACCACTTGACGTGGGACTGACTTACATGCAACGGTCTCAGCTTGGATGGTGCTCAGCATGCCTCTTTCCTCTCCACTTCCCTCCTTCACAATCATCCACAAACCCCAGTAACTACAATTAAAGGTAAGAAATATTTGTTGCATTTTTTTAGGCATTAAGCCCAACAGAAAAAACATTATACATTTTATACAATAATGAGCATTTTGCATTATTATTTTTTATGTTTTGTAAGATTTGGAGACCTAAAAAAAAAAGTTTTTTTGTATTTTTTTTTTTTTTTTTTTTTTTGTTTTTTTTTTTTGGGGGGGGGGGAGTGTCATGATTCGTCTAGCACCGCATTTGTCAGGAACCGAATACCGTATTAAATCGACGTACTGTACCTTTCAATCAGTGGAACTCCTAGGGAGTCAAAATGCGATGTTTGCCCAAGCCTTCGCGCAGAACTTCACAACAAAAGACCCCCTCCTTTTTAACACACAAACTTTTTTAGATGCGACAAAAAGAAACAGTATACAAAGGATGGGTTTGACCTGTAAATGTCAGAGTCGCTCATTTACACCGTTACTGAACAACCACAAATGTAGTTGAAGTTTTTTTATCCATAAGAATCGATACCCAAAAGCTTTAGTCATTGAGGTTGTATATAAGTCACCAATGCAATTCTCACAGTATAAGAAGAGTTTATTGAAAATTAATATTGCCTGGAAAAATTCCGACCCCAGCGCCCAGATATCTTTGCTTTGTATGTTTTTCCAGTTTAAGACATACCAAATGAAGGAATGTAACAAATAATGTTATAACAGAGACAATCCTGGAGGCAGCGCAGAGTGAGTCCACACACATAAGAGTGTCTGAATCTCTGTAATAAATACGGCCTTAAGCCAACCGATTAATTGAGCCAACCCAAGACTGGCCAACACACTTGATCTATTTTCACGAATGACGACCCTGGTAAGAACATATCAAAGAACAAGTAATTCGAATCACAATGTAATTTGAAGGTCGACTTAATATGTACAGGGGGTCCTGACCAGCAAAATGTAATGCAGTTATGAGGCGGCCCTTCACCAAATACCAACTTCAACAACAAGAACATCAACTAGGAATCAAATAAATAGTGTCATAAATGAAAACTGTTGGGAAGATATCCTTAAATAATCTTGATCCAAAAAAAACCAGTTCGTTGAAATGATTCAACTTTCTTCTGGTTAGCTAGAATAATGCTCAAGGCAAATATTGCCCTAAGAAAAAAGAAGAGAAGTAAACTGGAGAGAGAAAAGATGTGGAATCACTGAGCTTGCTGAAGAGGAACCAGATTATTCTGAATAACGGAAAAAGAAGTACTGACCGATGGAAGTGGAAAATATTGAAACTTAAGTTATATGTTTCAATATAGGATCCAGTAGAGACGAGAGGGTCTAAAACAAGAAAATGAAATCGAAAGAAGAAAAAATCAAAATATTTTTCTTTTTCACATGCCAAAAACAAGGCAAACAGCACATCTAGTATCGGGTCGGGCCGTTGCTCTGACAAGTTTGAGACTTACACAGAATGGCAACGAAGAAATGAATGAGATAACTGAAGGTTAAGTATGACTGTGTTTAGGCGAGCCCCATTAAGCAGTCTGAAGGACCGACAGTCCAAATGAATTTTTCATGAATGGAGCATCAAAAACTGTAAAGTGTAATGTTAAATTTCTGACATAAAAAACCCTGACTCCACTGAACTTTGAAAAAGGGCCATTGACAACTTGGATGCCCATTCACTTCAGCCCGGGCCCGACTCGTGGAACCTCCGTGTTCATAAAGAAACTTGTAAGAAAACCCCCTTCACTGTGCTCCTAAGTATGCTATGGAGAGGGAGCTTGGGACACGGGTGGAAATCATAGCCAACTAAAACAACGGTATTAGCCCCAACTCCACATAGGGTGCATCAAATCAAGAGCAAAGAAATTATAGACAATAGGCTCTAAAAAACGTTCCACATCATAATAATATTAGAAAGAGTTCTAAGAAGGATGATCGTCAGAAGTCATTTGATTCTCATCATTGGGACAGTCCCCAAGGGTAATTTGGGTTTAGAGCAGGGTCCTCGCCTTCCCCTCTCACAAACTATTTGATTAACTGTGTGTGTCTTGGATGCACTGGAGGACAAAACAAAATACAGATTTAGGTGTACACAGACTTCTGTGGAAGTCTTTGAAAGTAAATTAGCAAAAACGGCAAAATGAGTTGGCTAAAAACGAATAATTGGAAAAGTGGGCAATGGATCATTCCAAGTATTTAAACCAATCAAACCGAAAGAGTAAATGGCGGTAAAACAGTTAAGGTCGAGGCCTGCACAGTGAAACGCTCGTTTTTACAAGGCACAGTACTCTCGCTCCGTCCTTCGCTCCCATCTCCTGTTTCCTCATTCCTTTCTAACAGACACAATTAAACCTAGCACCACCTTGGTCATCCTTTGCAGACGATACAAATAATCTGCATGAGACTGTCGTCCGTTTTAAGTGACAAACGGTAATCCCTCCAAGCGGATACTTTTAACAAGTTTTTCACAGTGGGGAACGGAAAACAATATTAATTGTTCAATGAGGACAAATTTCCAGTAATTAATTCTATATAACCGTGATAGAAAACTGGAAGAAATTATACTAGAAACGGAGTTACTACAAACTCGAGCATACATTAATGCAAAAAAGTCGTGTGAAAGTACTTAAGTGTAATTAAATGTCAGAGATCAGGGATCACAAACAGTTCACATCACATCTCCGCCAAGAAAATGGTAGATTGGGAATGAGAATCTTTCAAAATAAGGGATGGCCAAGAAGGCAATGATGATTTTTTTTCAAATCCGACTGTTTTCTCTCTAGATTTAGAATATTGCTGTACACTAAACAGCTCCATTCAAGCCAGGTGAAATTGCGATCTAGAGAACGTACAGAGAACCTTTACTGCACAATATTTATTCAGGTTCAAGCAGAACCTTAATAACGGAGAATATTTGGACATTTTTGGAGTTACTTTGATTTCTGTACAAACTGGAGTGTAGCGGAGAGAGGTTACATTTATAATCTAAACCTGGAAAATTCCTAAGGGGGGCTGGTCCTAAATCGGCACACACAAAGAAATCTCTCCTCTCCCTTCGAAAGCAGATGACCCGGGCAAGACGGTGCAAACATGCCCCCAATGAAAAGTAAGGGCACCATGATACAAACTGAAGGAAACACAACTGTCCTGGGTAGCCCAAGACTGTTCAACAGCCTCCCACCAGGCGTAAGGGCAATTAAACCACATAGACCCCTGGCTACCTTCAGGAGGGAGCTGGATAGATATTAAAAGTCAATACCCTAATCAGCCGGGTTGGTGGTACGTACGTGGACTATGTGCGACCAGCAGTAACAGCCTGGTTGATCAGGCCATGAACCACCGGGAGGGGGCCTGGTCAAGCCCTTCGGACCCGGGGGCGGTGAATCTCGGACAGCCCTCCTAGATTAGGTGGTGAGATGCAGATTGCGTGTAGATGTGGAGGTACCGATGTTGGTAGGTATGAGGTGCAGGTGTGTGTAGGTACGAGGTGTAGGTGTGTGGTAGTACGGATGTGCAGGGTGGTGTGGTAGGTATGGAGGTGGCAGGTGTGTAAGGGGAGGTATGAGGTGCAGTTGTGTGCTAGGTATGGGGTGGCAGGTATTGATAGGTAATGAGGTGCCAGATGTGGTGGTAGGTAGGTATGAGGTGCCGTGTGTGGTAGGTATGAGGTGGCAGGCGTGTGGTAGGTATGAGTGGTCAGGTGTGTGGTAGTATGGTGTGCAGGTGTGGTAGGTATGAGAGTCAATGTGTGGTAGGTATGTATGAAGGTGCAGGTATGGTGGTAGGTATGGGGTACAGGTGGTGTGGTTAGGTTATGAGGTGCAGATGTGTGGGTAGGTAGGTATGGACGTGCAGTGTGTGGTAAGTATGGGGTGCCAGGTGTGTGTTAGGTATGGGATGCAGGTGTGTGGAAGATATGAGGTGCAGGTGTGTGGTCAGGTTATGTCAGGTACAGATGTGTGGTAAGTAATGGGGTGCAGGTGTGTGGTAGGTATGAGTGGTAGGTGTGTGGGTAGGTAGGGAATGCTGTACAAAGGTGTGTGGTAGGTATGGGGTGGCCGGTGTGTGGTTGTAGGTATGAGGTTACAGGATGTGTGGTAGGTAATGGGGTGCAAGGTGTGGGGTAGGGTATGAGGTGTAGGTGTGTGGTAGGTAAAGGTATGATGTACAAGGTGGTGTGGTAGGTTAATGGGTGCAGGTGTGTGCAGATGTGTGGTAGGTATGGGGCGCAGCTGTGTGGTAGGTAATCGGTGTGCAGGTGTGTGGTAGGTTAGTATGAGGGTCAGTGTGTGGTTAGGTATGAGGTGGCAGGTGTGTGGTCAGTATGAGGTGGCAGGAGGTGTGTGGTAGGTAATGAGGTGCAGGAGGTGGGGTAGGGTATGAGTGCAGGTGTGTGGTAGGTAGGTTATGAGGTGCAGTATGTGGGGTAGGTATGGGGTGCAGGTGTTGTGGTTAGGTAAATGAGGTGGCAGATGGTGTGGTAGGTAAGGGGGCCCAGGTGTGTGGTAGTAAAATTCGGTGCAGGTGTGTGGTAGGTATGAGGTGCAGGTGTGTGGTAGTATGGGGTGCAGGTGTGTGGGTTGGTATGAGGTGCAGGTGTGTGGTAGGTATGGGGTGCTGGTGAGTTGTTAGGTATGATGTGCAGATGTGTGGTAAGGTAGGTATGAGGTGCAGGTTTGTGGTAGGTATGGTTGCAGGTGTTGGGTAGGTATGAGTGCAGCTGTGTGGTAGGCCATGGGGGCAGGTATGTGGTAGGTAAGTTATGAGGTGCAGGTGTGGTGGTATGTATGAGGTGGCAGATGTGTGTAGTATTGGTGCTGTGTGTAGGTAGGTATGAGGTGCAGGTGTGTGGTAGGTATGAGGTGCAGATGTGTTGTAGGTAGGTATGAGGTGCAGGTGTGTGGTAGGTATGAGGTGCAGGTGTGTGGTGTTGCAACCCCTGAATGGGTTACAATGTATATGATGTATATTATGTATAATTATGTATAATTTTATATTGCTTATATTTTTGCGATAATAGCTAAATCGTAAATATATTGCTTTATATTATTATTTGACTTAGTTACTTTTGTTAGGTAGGATGTAACATTCATATAATATTATGTGCTCTTATATCGTTCAAGTCTTGATTGTCTAACTACTGTAATTATCGCTTGTGGGTCGTTACTCTGCCGGCTTCTCTGTTGCTGGGCAGCAACTCTCCACGGAGCTATCACGTGATCGATGGGGGGTGTTCACACCTCGCCTGAAGTAGTCAGTCTGGTCTAGACTCGCTGGGTGGTTGGACATATTCCTGACAAGTGCCTAACTCTCCATTATTGGCCCTTGTTGGAAGATCGTCTCTGTCTGATTATTGTTGTAGGTTCTGTGGGACTCTGTTCACAGAACATTGTATAGACTTAGTGATTCTCGACGTTGTACTGAGGTTGTGTGTCGCATAGACACTCAGAGCAACTCAGGTCCTGAGCTGTAGCTTCTGACCTAACTTGTACTGGTATCTGTGTACTGTCACAGTCGGGGATTTTCTTATGCTGAACTTAGATTGAGTAGTATGGGAGTTTTGTGACTTTTGTGGAGGATCTGCTGATGGTCCCTACTTAGTGTCGTTATATTATCTCCTTGTTCCTGATTCTGTGTCGCAGTTGTTATATTGCTATTGGGCTTAGCATTCTTTTTATGTTCAAGCAGACTGTTCTGATTGCCAGTTGGTTAAGAAGTTAGCTTATTTGAGGATTTTGTCAGTCACTTGTTTAAGTCTAGTCGAGTCGTGAGACATAGCGAGCTACTTAGAGCTCTTATACACACAAACTTACTTGTACATATTTGTAATATATTATTAAATGCTGATGTACCAGACGGTACTTAAGACTTAAATATGAGATGTGTGTTTTCAGCACAATAATACTGTACACGAGAGAAGCGATTATTATTATTTTTATTATTATTAATTTAATTTACTTTGGTAATATACATCTAGACTATGATTAATAAATTTATTAAATTTTAATTTCTCTAGTTAGTAGCCTACCAGTTGTAATCCTGAAGCACTAATAATTCTTATTGAATTCTAATGGATAATTGGACAAGGATACTGACTAATTGTTACGAAAACCCAGTAACAGGCTGGATGCTAGAAGGGCAGTCCTTTCTAGTATTACCTGGAGATCTCTAAGCTTTTAGAAATCGCGTTTTTTGTAACATGTGGTAGGTATGTATGAGGTGCAGGTGTGTGGTAGGTATGGGGTGCAGGTGTGTGGTAGGTATGAGGTGCAGATGTGTGGTAGGTATGGGGTGCAGGTGTGTGGTAGGTATGAGGTTCAGATGTGTGGTAGGTAGGTATGAGGTGCAGGTGTGTGGTAGGTATGGGGGTGCAGGTGTGTGGTAGGTATGAGGTGCAGGTGTGTGGTAGGTATGGGGTGCAGGTGTGTGGTAGGTATGGGGTGCAGGTGTGTGGTAGGTATGAGGTGCAGGTGTGTGGTAGGTATGAGGTGCAGGTGTGTGGTAGGTATGGGGTGCAGGTGTGTGATAGGTATGAGGTGCAGATGTGTGGTAGGTATGGGGTGCAGGCTGTGTGGTAGGTAGGTATGAGGTGCAGGTGTGTGGATAGGTATGGGGTGCAGGTGTGTTGTAGATATGAGGTACAGATGTGTGGTAGGTAGGTATGTAGGTGGTCAGGTGTGTGGTAGGTATGGGTGCAGGTGTGTGGTAGGTATTGGGGTGCAGGTGTGGTAGGCATGGGGTGCAGGTGTGTGGTAAGTATGAGGTGCAGTTGTGTGGTAGGTATGAGGTGCAGGTGTGTGGTAGGTATGGGGTGCAGGTGTGTAGTTTGGTATGAGGTGCAGATGTGTGGTAGGTAGGTATGAGGTGCAGGTGTGTGGTAGGTATGGGGTGCAGGTGTGTAGTAGGTATGAGGTGGAGATGTGTGGTAGGTAGGTATGAGGTGCAGGTGTGTGGTAGGTATGAGTGTGTGGCAGGTGTGTGTAGGTATGAGGTGCAGATGTGTGGTAGGTTGGTATGAGGTACAGGTGTGTGGTAGGTATGAGGTGGCAGATGTGTGGTAGGTAGGTATGAGTTGCAGATGTGTGGTAGGTATGGGTGCAGGTGTATGGTAGGTAGGTATGAGGTGCAGGTGTGTGGTAGGTATGAGGTGCAGATGTGTGGTAGGTATTTGGTGCAGATGTATGGTAGGTAGGTATGAAGTGCAGGTGTGTGGTAGGTATGGGGTGCAGGTGTGTGGTAGGTATGGGGTGCAGGTGTGTGGTAGGTATGAGGTGCAGATGTGTGGTAGGTAGGTATGAGTTGCAGATGTGTTTGGTAGGTATGGGGGTGCAGGTGTATGGTAGGTAGGTATGAGGTGCAGGTGTGTGGTAGGTATGAGGTGCAGATGTGTGGTAGGTATTTGGTGCAGATGTGTGGTAGGTAGGTATGAAGTGCAGGTGTGTGGTAGGTATGATGTGTAGATGTGTGGTAGGTATGGGGTGCAGATGTGTGGTAGGTAGGTGTGAGGTGCAGGTGTGTGGTAGGTATGAGGTGCAAATGTGTGGTAGGTATGAGGTGCAGATGTGTGGTAGGTAGGTATATGGTGCAGGTGTGTGGTAGGTATGTGGTGCAGGTGTGTGGTAGGTATGTGGTGCAGGTGTGTGGTAGGTATATGGTGCATGTGTGTGGTAGGTATGTGGTGCAGGTGTGTGGTAGGTATGAGGTGCAGATGTGTGGTAGGTATGAGGTACAGATGTGTGGTAGGTAGGTTTGAGGTGCAGATGTGTGGTAGGTAGGTATATGGTGCAGGTGTGTGGTAGGTATATGGGTGCAGGTGTGTGGTAGGTATGTGGTGCAGGTGTGTGTGGTAGGTATGTGGTGCAGGTGTGTGGTAGGTATGTGGTGCAGGTGTGTGGTAGGTATGTGGTGCAGGTGTGTGGTAGGTATATGGTGCAGGTGTGTGGTAGGTATGTGGTGCAGGTGTGTGGTAGGTATGAGGTACAGATGTGTGGTAGGTAGGTATGAGGTGCAGATGTGTGGTAGGTATGAGGTACAGATGTGTGGTAGTAGGTATGAGGTACAGATGTGTGGTAGGTAGGTATGAGGTACAGGTGTGTGGTAGGTAGGTATGAGGTACAGATGTGTTGTAGGTAGGTATGAGGTACAGATGTGTGGTAGGTAGGTATGAGGTACAGATGTGTGGTAGGTAGGTATGAGGTGCAGGTGTGTGGTAGGTAGGTATGAGGTACAGATGTGTGGTAGGTAGGTATGAGGTGCAGGTGTGTGGTAGGTAGGTATGAGGTACAGGTGTGTGGTAGGTAGGTATGAGGTGCAGGTGTGTGGTAGGTAGGTATGAGGTGCAGGTGTGTGATAGGTAGGTATGAGGTACAGGTGTGTGGTAGGTAGGTATGAGGTACAGGTGTGTGGTAGGTAGGTATGAGGTGCAGGTGTGTGGTAGGTAGGTATGAGGTGCAGGTGTGTGGTAGGTAGGTATGAGGTACAGGTGTGTGGTAGGTAAGTATGAGGTGCAGGTGTGTGGTAGGTAGGTATGAGGTACAGGTGTGTGGTAGGTAGGTATGAGGTGCAGGTGTGTGGTAGGTAGGTATGAGGTGCAGGTGTCCAACATGTCATGGGTCACCAGCTGAGGGAGTGAGACAGAGATGCCTGTTGTGTAGTTCTTTTTATATTATTTACAAGGACAGAGAGAGTACTTCACTCTGGTCTCAGTTACAGAATGCTTCACTCACACTCTCTCTCTCTCTCTCTCTCTCTCTCTCTCTCTCTCTCTCTCTCTCTCTCTCTCTCTCTCTCTCTCTCTCTCTCTCTCTCTCTCTCTCTCTCTCTCTGTGGTTGCCTCTACCATTAACACTAAAACTATGGTGACCTCCGAGCCTCACTCTACCCGTGTGATAAACATTACCAGCGTGGCTCCTCTAACACTTGTCTATGGTTTACTTTGAAACCGCGTAGCCTTTGAGCAAGATTATTGCAAATACATAATACATGATATGATTTCTTCCAAATAAAAAAAAAATATTTGGCACAGTCAATCTGACTCTACGTTTTTCGTTTATTGTAAACCTGTTCTGTTGCCTTATTTTTCCGCTTGGCCACTTTTTTTGGGGGGTTCATTTTGTGTGTGTGTGTGTGTGTGTGCTTGCACACGTGTGTACTCACATGTATGTGATTTCAGGGGTCGAGTCTCAGCTCTTGGCCCCGCTTGTTAACTAGCCGCTGCTGGGTTCACTCTCCTGTCTTCATGAGCCTTATCGTACATATTTTTAAAGCTATGCATGGATTCTGCCTATAAAACTTCCCTCTCCATGTCGTCCCACTTTCTGACTCTGAGAATTAAAAAATACTTCGTAACATCCCCGTGACTCGTCTGTGTTTTCAATTTCAGCTGAACCCTAGAGTCCCTGTTTGTCGACTCCCAAACATTATGTTCCTGTCCATCCTATCAATATCTCTCAATATTTTGTACGTTATCATATCACCCCTAGTTCTTCTTTCCTCTGTTAGCGTCATAGGATATATCCCTTAGCTCTTGGACTAGTCTTGTTGCGAACCTCTGCACTTTCTCCAGTTTCTTAACGTGCTTGGCCAGGTGTGGGTTCCTTACTGGTGCTACATACTCAGATATCTGTCTGACTTACACAAAGTACGGTGTCGTGAACGACTCCTTGTTTAGATTTCTAAAGCAAGTCTTAGATTTGCCAGACGCACTTATACTGCAAAAGTTATTAGGTTGATGTGGGCCTCAAGTGTTATACCCGAACTAACACTCACCCTGAGATCTTTCTGTGAGCGAGATTTGTAGCCTTTGCCCGCCGATCCTATACCCCCATCTGCAGTATTCTTTGTAATTCTCAAAGCTTCATAACGCGCTGGCCCACTGGCTAGCGCGTCGGTCTGGAGTTTTATGATTCTTTGATCACGGGTTCTGTTCCCGCTCGTGGTGTGGTTTATTTACAATTAAGTCAGTATGATTTCGCGAGGCAAACAGGGATCTTTGACTCTATCCGCTCTGTCATATTGTTCACGTGTACAAGAGATAGCATTGGTCCTAGTACTGATAACTTGTGAAGCCTCGCTCATCACATTAACCCCTTTCCAACACTTTTTTTCAGACCATCAATTCCTGGTAGCTATTCCTTGATCCATTGTAATACCTTTATGTATTCCTCTCTGTTTCTCTTCCTTTTGTTCCAGTCTCTGGCGAGGCACTGAATCAGAGGCTTACCTTTGATATACCTTTGAAGAATTTCGAGAGTATATCTACTCTCTGAGCCCGGCCATGGGCCAGGCTTGTCTGGTGCTCGCCTGGTCAACCAGGCTGTTGCTGTTGGAGGCCCGCTACCCCACATATCCATCACAGCCTGGTTGATCTGGCACCTGGTGAAGATAATTGTCTAGTTTCCTCTTGAAGGCTTCAACACTTGTTCCAGCAGTGTTTCTGATATCTTCTGGTAAGATGTTGAAAAGTCTGGGACACCGGATGTTGATACAATGTTCTCTTATTGTCCCCACCGCACCCCTGCTCCTCACTGGGTTTATTTTACGTTTCCTCCCATATCTCTCACTCCAGTATGTTGTTATGGCAGTGTGCAGATTTGGGACCAAGGCCTCGAGTACCTTCCAGGTATATATTATCATGTACCTCTCTCTCCTCCGCTCCAGTGAGTACATGTTCAAGACTTGCAGGCGTTCCCAGTAGTTTAGGTGCTTTACTGGCTCAGTGTGAGCCGTAAACGATCTCTGTATTTGTTCCAGCTCCGATATTTCTCCTGCCCTGAACGGGGCCGTCAGCACTGAGCAATATTCTAAGTGAGGGAGCTTTAGCGATTTGAAGAGTGTCACCATCGTCATTATTTCCCTTGTTTTGAAAGTTCTCAATACCCACCCAGTCATCTTCCTGGCTGTCGTGATCTTTGTCTTGTTATGGTCTTTTACGTGTTCCTTATGTTCTCTTTGGTGACCCTCTTGAGTTTTGTATATAGTGCTCCTATTGAGTTCTTCATTCTTTCCATACCTAAGCAGCTGGAACTTATCACCATTGAACGTCATGTCGTTTTCCACTGTCCACTGGAAAACCCTGTTTATGTCTTCATGTAATTTTTCAGTGTGATCTACCGTACTGACTTTCATGCTTATTTTAGTGTCATCTGCAAATGATACAAAAGTGTGCCGGGTGTTTTTGTCTATATCTGCTATGAGGATGAGAAACAGCAGAGGTGCCAGGACAGTGCCTTGGGGCACTGAGCTTTTGACCTCGCTGATGCTGGATCTTGCCCTGTTCACTACTACTTTTTGTGTTCTGTGTGTTAGGAAACCGAAAATCCATCTGCCTACCTTCCCCGTAATGCCCATGGCCTTTATTTTGTGCGCTATCACTCCATGATCGTATTTGTCAAACGCCTTTGCAAAATCTGTGTAAATCACATCTGCGTTTTGGTCGTCTTCCAGTGCCTCCGTAATTCTGTCATAATGGTTCAGCAGCTGTGACAGACATGATCGTCCTGCTCTAAAACCATGCTGGTTCGGGTTATGTTGGTTGTGCTGCTCCATGAAATTTCATCACTCTTTCGAAGATTTTTATGATGTGAGAGGTTAGGGCTACTGGTTTGTAATTTTTAGTTAGTGCTCTGCTACCTCCCTTGTGCAAAGGAGCTATGTCTGCACTCTTTAAGGCCTCCGGTATTTCACCTAGATCTTAGCTCTTTCTCCAAAGAATACTGAGGACTCGTGCTAGTGGTACTTTGCACTTCTTTATAAATAGAGCATTCCACGAATCTGGTCCAGGTGCTGAGTGAGTGGGCTTGCTTTTCTACTGTCCAAATATGTTCACTCTACCCATCCTTCTGTCTCTCTCCTGCCTCACTTGTTACCATGTCACAGAATTCTAGTAGGTTTTTGAGTCAGGGTTTTCCATCTGTAAAACTGTCCTGGTTGCAGTTTATGAACTCACTCCTTTCTAAATGCTCCATCACTGTGGTAATCTCCATAACCTTGCATACAGTGCACGTCAGTGACACTGGTCTCTAGTTTAATACTACCTGTCTGTCCCCGTCTCTAAATGTTGAGACTATAATTGTTGTGTGGAACGCAACAATTATAGTCTCAATATTTAGTTACCTTGTGCCAATTAACTTGTGGAAGATCATTGCTGGTGGCACACAGTGTTCTGCTCCCTCACTCTAGACCCACGGAGAAATATTATCTGGTCCCACTGCCTTTGAGGTATCTCGCTCACACTGTAAATAGCCTCACTTCTTCTCCTGTTGTGTGTGTGTGTGTGTGTGTGTGTGTGTGTGTGTGTGTGTGTGTGTGTGTGTGTGTGTGTGTGTGTGTGTGTGTGTGTGTGTGTGTGTGTACTCACCTATTACTCATCTGTTTGTGGTTGCAGACCCCTCAAATGAGGTTCCTTGACACTGGTGAGAGGCTCTTGATCTAGGGAATTGGATCTGTGCTCCAGTTCCCTAAATAGAGCCTGAATACCCATCTCCCCAACAGGCGCTGTATAGTCCTTACGAGTTTATTGCTCCTCATGATTGCAATAATGTGGTTGCAGGGGTCGAGTCATAGCTCCTGGCCCCGCCTCTTCACTAGTTGCTACCAGTTCTCTCTCCCTGCTCCATGAACTTTATCATACCTTTTCTTAAAGCTGTGTATGTTACCTGCCTCCACTACCTCACTTTCCAGATTCTTCCACTTCCTGACAAATTATAACTGAAGAAATACTTCATAACATCCCTGTGACTCATCTGAGTCTTCATCTTCCAATTGTGACCCTTTGTTTCTGTGTCCCGTCTATGGAACATCCTGTCTTTGTCCATCTTGTCAATTCCTCGCAATATTTTATGTGTCGTTATCATGCCTTCCCTGACCCTCCTGTCCTCCAGTGTCGTAAAGTCGATTTCCCTTGACCTTTATTTGTAGGACATTTCCCTTAGCTCCAGGACTAATGTTGTTGCAAACCTTTACACTTTCTCCAATTTCTTGACGTGCCTGACCAGGTGTGGGTTCAAAATTGGTGCTTCATATTCCAGTATGGGCCTTACGTACACGGTGTACAGTCTTGAACGATTCCTTACTGAGGTATCGGAACGCGGTTCTTAGGTTTGCCAGGCGCCCATATGCTGTAGCAGTTATTTGGTTGACGTGCGCCTCAGCAGATAGATGTGCTTGGTATTATACTCACTACTTGATCGTTTTCCTTGAGTGAGGTTTGCAGTCTTTGGCCCCCAAGCCTGTACTCTGTGGTCTTTTTTACCATTCCCTGATCTTCATGACTGCATTTGAAGAATGAGACACTTATACAACATATGGGAATCTTTATTGAGGAAACGTTTCGCCACACAGTGGCTTCATCAGTCCAATACAAAGCAGAAAGGTGTAAGGAGAGGAGCAGTTTGAGGTAATCAGTCCCTCTGCCTAAAGCCGATGTGTTCAGTCCATAAATCTTGCAGAATGTACAGCATAGGGCCGTAGACGTGGCTTATATACTGTAGTCAGGTGAGATGAAGCAGGAGGAGATTCCCATATGTTGCATAAGTGTCTCATTCTTCAACTTGTCGGTTTTTCTTAAACCATTTACCACATCTGTCAGACACTGCAGCATCATTGGCTCTTGGTACAAAGAATTCTTCAAAATTTGTCCAATCTTTGGACGAAGACCTACTTCGACTAGTGGATGGTACCACTATGACCCCGCCTCCTCCTGCTTCGCCTCACCTGACTACAGTATATAAGCCACCTCTATGGCCCTATGCTGTACATTCTACAAGATTGATGGACTGAACACATCGGCTCCAGGCTGGGGGACTGATTACCTCAAACTGCTCCTCTCCTTACACCTTTCTGCTTTGTATTGGACTGATGAAGCCACTGTGTGGCAAAACGTTTCTTCAGTAAAGATTCCCATATGTTGCATAAGTGTCTCATTCTTCAACTTGTCGGTTTTTCTTAAACCATTTACCACATGACTGCATTTGTTAGGGTTAAATTCCAGGAGCCACTTGCTTGACCAGGCTTGCAGCCTGTCCAGGACCCTTTGTAGTACTGTCTGATCCTCATCCGATTTAATTCTCCTGATTAACGTCACATCATCTGCAAACAGGGACACTTCTGAATCTATACCTTCCCGCATGTCATTCACATATACCAGAAACAGCATCAGTCCTCTGACTGACCCCTGTGGAACCCTGCTTGTCACATTCGCCCACTCTGACATTTCGCCACGTACCATGATTCGTTGCCTCCCTGTCAGGTATTCTCTGAGCCATTGCAATGCCTTTCCTTTTATGCATGCCCGATCCTCTAGCTTTGGCACTAATCTCTTGTGTGGAACTGTGTCAAAAACCTTCTTACAGTCCAAGAAAATGCAATCTTCCCACCCCTCTCTCTCTTGTCATACTTCTGTTATCTTGTCATAAAACTCCAGTAGGTTAGTGAC
The DNA here is from genome assembly GCF_026875155.1 of Cherax quadricarinatus. NCBI lineage: Eukaryota > Metazoa > Arthropoda > Malacostraca > Decapoda > Parastacidae > Cherax > Cherax quadricarinatus. The sequence goes on along the minus strand of NC_069435.1, from coordinate 4,431,764 downwards.
ACAGGATTTTGCTTCCCTAAAACTGTGCTGGTTGTCGTGTATAAGTTGTTTTTTTCTAGGTCCTCCACCACTCTCCTCCTGATAATCTTCTCCATGACTTTGGATACTATACATGTCAGTGACACTGGTCTGTAGTTTAATTCCTCGTGTCTGTCACCTTTCTTAAAAAATGGGACTACATTTACTGTCTTCCGCACCTCAGGCACCCAGTTTCAGTGGATGTGTTGAAGATTGTTGTTAGTGGCACACACACTGTCTCACGGAGAGATGTCCGGTCCCACCGCCTTCGAGGTATCTAGCTCATTTAGTAGCATCTTCACCTCCTCCTGGGTTGTGTGTATTTCGTCCCGCACTTGCTGGTGTACGTCACTATTCCGGCTTTCCGGAGTCCTTCCAGTCTCCACTGTAAATACTTCTTTACATCTCAAGTGTGTGTGTGTGTGTGTACTCACCTAGTTGTACTCACCTAGTTGAGGTTGCGGGGGTCGAGTCCGAGCTCCTGGCCCCGCCTCTTCACTGATCGCTACTAGGTCACTCTCCCTGAGCCGTGAGCTTTATCATACCTCTGCTTAAAGCTATGTATGGATCCTGCCTCCACTACATCGCTTCCCAAACTATTCCACTTACTGACTGCTCTGTGGCTGAAGAAATACTTCCTAACTTCCCTGTGACTCATCTGCGTCTTCAACTTCCAACTGTGTCCCCTTGTTACTGTGTCCAATCTCTGGAACATCCTGTCTTTGTCCACCTTGTCAATTCCTCTCAGTATTTTGTATGTCGTTATCATGTCCCCCCTATCTCTCCTGTCCTCCAGTGTCGTCAAGTTGATTTCCCTTAACCTCTCCTCGTAGGACATACCTCTTAGCTCTGGGACTAGTCTTGTTGCAAACCTTTGCACTTTCTCTAGTTTTTTTACGTGCTTGGCTAGGTGTGGGTTCCAAACTGGTGCCGCATACTCCAATATGGGCCTAACGTACACGGTGTACAGGGTCCTGAATGATTCCTTATTAAGATGTCGGAATGCTGTTCTGAGGTTTGCTAGGCGCCCATATGCTGCAGCAGTTATTTGGTTGATGTGCGCTTCAGGAGATGTGCCTGGTGTTATACTCACCCCAAGATCTTTTTCCTTGAGTGAGGTTTGTAGTCTCTGGCCCCCTAGACTGTACTCCGTCTGCGGTCTTCTTTGCCCTTCCCCAATCTTCATGACTTTGCACTTGGTGGGATTGAACTCCAGGAGCCAATTGCTGGACCAGGTCTGCAGCCTGTCCAGATCCCTTTGTAGTTCTGCCTGGTCTTCGATCGAGTGAATTCTTCTCATCAACTTCACGTCATCTGCAAACAGGGACACCTCAGAGTCTATTCCTTCCGTCATGTCGTTCACAAATACCAGAAACAGCACTGGTCCTAGGACTGACCCCTGTGGGACCCCGCTGGTCACAGGTGCCCACTCTGACACCTCGCCACGTACCATGACTCGCTGCTGTATTCCCTGATCCATTGTAGTGCCTTCCCTGTTATCCCTGCTTGGTCCTCCAGTTTTTGCACCAATCTCTTGTGTGGAACTGTGTCAAACGCCTTCTTGCAGTCCAAGAATATGCAATCCACCAACCCCTCTCTCTCTTGTCTTACTGCTGTCACCATGTCATAGAACTCCAGTAGGTTTGTGACACAGGATTTCCCGTCCCTGAAACCATGTTGGCTGCTGTTGATGAGATCGTTCCTTTCTAGGTGTTCCACCACACTTCTCCTGATAATCTTCTCCATAATTTTGCATACTATACATGTCAGTGACACTGGTCTGTAGTTTAATGCTTCATGTCTGTCTCCTTTTTTAAAGATTGGGACTACATTTGCTGTCTTTCATGCCTCAGGCAATCTCCCTGTTTCGATAGATGTATTGAATATTGTTGTTAGGGGTACACATAGCGCCTCTGCTCCCTCTCTCAATACCCATGGGGAGATGTTATCTGGCCCCATTGCCTTTGAGGTATCTAGCTCACTCAGAAGCCTCTTCATTTCTTCCTCGGTTGTGTGTACTGTGTCCAGCACCTGGTGGTGTGCCCCACCTCTCCGTCTTTCTGGAGCCCCTTCTGTCTCCTCTGTGAACACTTCTTTGAATTTCTTGTTGAGTTCCTCACATACTTCACGGTCATTTCTTGTTGTCTCTCCTCCTTCCTTCCTTAGCCCGATTACCTGGTCCTTGACTGTTGTTTTCCTCCTGATGTGGCTGTACAACAGTTTCGGGTCAGATTTGGCTTTCGCTGCTATGTCATTTTCATATTGTCTTTGGGCCTCCCTTCTTATCTGTGCGTGTGTGTGTGTGTGTGTGTGTTTGTGTGTGTGTGTATGTGTATGTGTGTGTGTGTGCGTGCTTGTGTGTGTGTGTGTGTGTGTGTGTGTGTGTGTGTGTGTGTGTGTGTGTGTGTGTGTGTGTGTGTGTGTTTGTGCGTGCTTGCGAGCATGTATTTTTATATTATGTATTTATGGTTTAGAAAAACACGTAATCAAACACTAGGATATATTTGTGTCCTAGTGTTTGCTTACGTATTTTTTTAAACCAAGTTGTTGGTATCTATTACCAAGGTTTTTACCATTATGTATTTTACCCTGTACCATACCAGTGGATTCCACAGTGGGAATCATAATGATAGTTTTATATGTAGGTCGTAATAAGTGTGTTTGCACAGTAATATTTTACCACCCAGGCTGAACCTAAGTACTTAATAAACCCTCAAAACATGTTAATAAAGCTGAAATATTAAGCATACACAATTAAAAATGATTTATTACACTAAGGAATATGTGACCCTGAATATATTGAGAATTAAATTGTGCTTATTAGTGAAAAAAAAAACATGTTCTCCCTCGCAACTCAAAAACTTAGGATTGTGATTTACAAGTTACAGTGATTGAGTTAATACTTTATACACTGTGTGGAGGAACATATGTGATATATATGCATCACAGGAACCAAATAAGCACGACATCCAAAATATTCAAAGATAGTTATAACATTGTATAACAGTAGTCAACACGAACAAACAGAATAATAGTAGCAACCATCAGACACTATAAAGTGAACACAGGTGTACTACAGTTACAACGCCAGGTAGTGCAGTTCATACTTGCCCCGACTGTGACAACGCACAAATAGCTGACAATATAGAGTATTTAGAGCCAAGCTCTGGACACAAAAGTAACATGAAAGTAATAAACTTCAGACATCCACAAGACAGACACATGGACCCAACATAAGGTCCTTGTGAGATAAGACCCACAAAAACACCATAACACTTTCTGACTCACCACCAGAGATGTGGAAATATGTACAGTTCCATATAAGAAGAATCAGTGAGCCAGCAGCAGCACTACGACGATGAACCAGTGACGAGCTGAGAGTGACCCAGAGCGAGGGAGAGAGAGAGAGAGGGGGGGGAGAGGGAGAGGGGGAGAAAGAGAAACTGAGAGAGAGGGAGAAGGGAGAAAGAGAAAGGGGGAGATAGAGAGGGGGAAATAGAGAAGGGAGATAGATAGATAGATAGAGAGAGAGAGAGAGAGAGAGAGAGAGAGAGTTGATCAAATGCCTCCAACTTCATCCTGTTCCCTACTTGTATGTTTCATAACAATAAAAATGCTTTCAAATGAGTTGATGTAGGTAACAGCTCTTAGCTTGTCAATAAAGTTAGGAATTCTTAACCTGTAAATAGCTTGTCAATAAAGCTGCGGTTCCTAACATAACCTTGTCAAATCCTGTTAAAAAAAAAGAGATTGATAAATTAATTGATTGGAGGGCAGGTCCCAGATCTACACTTTACAACTTACTGTAATGAGAGATATGGGAGGAAGTGTAAAATAAATAGAAGCGGGGCTTCATGGTCACGAAGAGAATACTGTCAACATCTGTGGTTGCTGACTCATGAACTTGCTGCCAGCAGATAATAGAAATAATACTCAGACATGTGTTCAAGTTGGTAGTTAAGACACATAGGCAATAGTTAGGCAACTTTATTTCGAAACGTTTCGCCTACACAGTGCGGAGACAGTATTTAAGTCTCCGCACTGTCGCTTGATCTTCAGATAGTTCCAGACTATGGAACAGAACTTCTCCAGGCTGAGGAACTGACAACCTCAAATCTACGACTTCAAGGGTGATGGACTAATTACATCGTCTTCACATCTCTACTGTTCCTGCCTACTTTCTGTACTCGACTGAAGAAGCCTACTGTGTAGGCGAAACGTTTCGAAATAAAGTTGCCTAACTGTTGCATATGTGTCTTACCTACCAACCTGTCGGTATTGTATATCATTTTGATATTCACGTGTTCAAGTCTTCAACAAGCAGCTGGAGTACTACCTACGGCAAGTACCTGATCAACTAAAATGTGAAGATTACGTATGTTAGCTGGCCGCTAACAGCAACAGCCTAATTGAACAGGCAGTAAAGAGGGAATCGTGACCATAGGCCGTGTTGCGAGGGTAGAAAAAGTGAAACTAGTCACTGGTAAGTCACAAAGCATGACAGGTATACCACAGATATATCACCGCTACTGACGCCTCATTGTTCTAGATCAGTGTAGCGTGTGGGGAGACTCCTACAAAACAGTAACTTGTAAAGTAAAAGGACACAAGTGCAACTAATGTGACATTTATTGTGGCAACGTTTCGCTCTCCAGGAGCTTTATCAAGCCATTACAAACAATACATGGACACAGAGGGTATATAAAGGCTCAGAGTGAGGTGTAATACTAGTGAGGTACCATTTCGATGTTCACTAGTGGTAGTAGTAGTAGTAGTAGAAGTGGTAGTGACAAAAGTAATATAATATGGTAGAGCAATTAATTCGTACATGAGTAAAAGGATATAAAAGCTATTACCCAAGTAATAGCTATTACCCACGTAATAGCTTTTATATCCTTTTACTCATGTACGAATTAATTGCTCTACCATATTATATTACTTTTGTCACTACCACTTCTACTACTACTACTACTACCACTAGTGAACATCGAAATGGTACCTCACTAGTATTACACCTCACTCTGAGCCTTTATATACCCTCTGTGTCCATGTATTGATTGTAATGGCTTGATAAAGCTCCTGGAGAGCGAAACGTTGCCACAATAAATGTCACATTAGTTGCACTTGTGTCCTTTTACTTTACATATTGTCGGTAATTCTACCAACTTTATTACAAAACAGTAACTTGTTGACTGGAAGTGATGACTTTGTGGGAAGAGCAGCCGCATTGAGAGAAACATCACTTAGTACACTGAGCACTTGTGTTGTAATTCATACAAGTAAATACCTCGTTAAGAGTGCAGCTCCTTGAGCTAGACCTCCAGGAGTCGTCTCTGACTTTCTTGTTGCCCTCCTTCACCTACATATCTCATTTTGAGGCTATTAATTGTTTCTGCCTCTGTCGGTTTTTAATTTAGTTCAATTTCTGTATTGCTTTAACACATTGTCTAATTTATCATCCTGTGGGTTCTCTGAACCCTTTACCTACGCTGTAGAAACACTTATTTTATACGAGCGATGTATGTCGTTATTTTGCATCATCCCTTGTTGTGGTTGTTGTTGGTCGTCAAGTGGCTGGCCTATGGCCGGACTTCGGGAGTAGGAAGACTCTCGAAATTCCTCTGATTATCCTGTGTGTTGTGAACATGTTGCCCTGATTCCAGCGTGGTTCTAATGTGTGACTAATGTGTGTAGGGCGTGGTTGTAGTGCAAGTGGCTGTTCTCCTCCCATCTGTTGACTGAATTAGGCTGGTGAGCTTCGTTATTCAACACCTGGTTATATGTTTTAGCTCCCACACCTACATACTCACGGCAGCAACAGTCTTACCACCACGAGTTATACGAGGCAACATTTTTCTTATATATTTGTTAATGGTTCTGGTATCTTGGACCAGTGATGTTTACCTTAGGGGAGTGTCTGCTAAAATTTTCAACCAATCTGGTTCACCTTACAGTGTCATCAAATGTTCATATTAGCATTTTCTTAACAAACAGATAATGTTACCTCTTATAAAAGTATATTAGAAAATTAACTGCCATACTTATCTTGACATAAACTCAGCCACACAGCTTACGAAGGATAACTTTACAACCAGTTCTTCTGTGACATAGACCAGCGGCACCAGCTATGACGCTGCTGCTTTGTCTCACAGCATCTTTCATGGTACATTTTGTCTCATACTTCTGGCTCCTTCATTAACCTAATACATAATGGTAGACAAGTATGTTTAACATTATTTTCAGTTTCCCCACTATACAAAGTTAAACATTCACATCATGCAGGCAATCATTAACCCTGCGGTCCGGTCTCAGACCAGATCTGCGGCCCGGTGTTAGACCAAGCCTGCGGCACGGTCTTAGACCAGGCGTCCTGTATTAAAAAAATGTTACTGGAATTATTGAAAAAGATGTGAAACAAGAGTTTTATACTTGGTGTATTTCTCCAAGCTGAAGCCAGTACGAGTCACCCGACGTTAGATCTGCGGGCCCTGCCTCTTGTCTATCATTGTTCCTCGTTGAGGAAACACCACCTTGTCTGTGCTCTGTCTGGGAGAAGACTGTTCTCAGCTCGTGTGATTTAGACTCTGTTTTTGGTAGAGTATATCTCCGTTGGTGGCCCAGGACATACATTTGTAACTCTGTGCTACTCTGTTCACCGAACATTATTTGACGTTTTCAGAGGTTGTGTTGCGAAACACTACATCTCTCGTCCTGAGCTCAACTCTCGAGCTAAATTGTTGTGGCATCTACACACAGTTGTAGTCGGAAATTTGGAAGTGCTGAGCTCAGTTTCAGTAATAAGAGAGTTTTATGCCTTTAGTGGAAGATCTGCCGAAGGTCACCAGTTAGGGGTCGTTTTGGTCTCCTTTTTTTCTTGCCTGATGACCTGCTGTTCACTGCTGCTTCGAGTATTAGCATTACTGCTGTCTGGCGAATGGGTCGTCATATTGTTCAAGCAAGCTATTTGATTGCCTCAATGGTTCAGAAGTTAGCTTATATAGGGAATTGTTTTTGTCACAGTTAGTCTGGTCTTAATGAGCGCATACTAAGCACTCTCAACGCATACACTTACGCACCTATATTACTCTTGTACGAGTGCACCTCATCATACCATAGGATACATATTCATAAGGGTATTATAGTATACTGTATATTATCTGAAGTGCCCATAGCACACTGTATATGTAAAGAACAGAATAAGTATGATATATAAGTATATATCATACTTGTATATCATACTGCTTCACAGGAATTGTGAAACAGCTTATCTCCTTAATTATTCAAGTTACATTAACTGTAAATATTACCACCTAGATACCTTTGTTATTAAAGATATCAACTTTTAATTGCTTGATTTGTATTCATCCAGTTGTAATACAAAAGTCCTATTGAGAAGCCTCATAATTTTACAGGATAACTGGACTAGAATTCAATCTGACAAGCTGTTGTACAACTCTAGTAGAATGAGGTTAGAACAGGTGTGGGCAACCCTGGGCACGCCGGGGCACGCCTGGGCACGCCTGGGCACGCGTGCCAAACCTAGCACGCCAACGACTTTTTTACGGCAAGCGAACCTCTGGTCTCATCTCAAAAAAAAAAAAAAAGTGAATAAATAAATAAAATAGCGACATTTATCACGTATCCGTTCCAAGAAATTGTGAAATTGTGTGGATAACATTAATCAGGTGTTACTTTACAGGATGTTACGACCACCGGCCAAGAAACAGTGTTAGTCAAATGAAGAGGATATTAGAGAATTTAAAGAATACTGGACTTAATCAGTTGTTTGTAGGACTTCTTCTGTGAAGAGGCATTTTGAAACTGTTCATAAAAACTTAAGCAAGAATACTGAGCAAGAACAAAGGGAATTGATATCTCGTGAACTGAGCGAGACAAAAAAAAAAACAGTCTGATACTTTAAGGAAATTTATTTCTAGTAGGCCTAGTACCAACTTAGTTGCTGCTAGCTTTGAGGTCTCCAAAGTTATTGGTCATCATGGAAAGCCACTTAGTGATGTGAAGTATATTAAAGAAGCATGGTTAGGATGTCCTCCTTTACTTTTTGACAATCTTTCAGGAAAGGAAAAGATTATTCGAAAAACGGTTAAGGATGGAATACTTAATGTGGCATACAAAGAGTACGTAACCTTTATTTGGCGCATGTACACACCCTCATTTACAGGCTATCTCCCCCAACCAGCGAACCAGGTAACTAAGTGTTGATGGGGCCCCGTCGTTCAACTAGTACCCAGGTTCCAGCCAATAGTAAGATGGTTTTGGCAATCGCAGAGGTTATGTGGGTACCACTCTCCTGTCTGCCCTTGTCATTCCCATTCTAGAGAGCTGGTTGAAGCACGGTCTGCTCTCTTGTGGCTTCTATTCTGCCTTGCTTACTGTGGAGTGCACTAATACCTATCACTGTACATAGTGTATATAGTGTACATATTGCTGTTCTAAATTGGTGAAGGATAATATAAGTCAAAACTTTTCTGCTGTGTTTATTTTGCTCCCTTTACACCCAGGATAACAGGCCATTTGGACTCCTGGGTTGTAATACTTAAGCTGGAGAGGAATGCAGCGGAACAAGGAACAAAGGACTTGGCTTCATGTAAGTTCTTTTCTGTGTTGATGAGATCACAGTATATAACCATTAAATACTAGTATTCTCTGTTACTGCTGCTGCTGTTGTTGCTGCTGCTGTTGTTGCTGCTGCCGCTGCTGCTGCTGTTGTTGCTGCTGCCGCTGCTGCTGCTGCTGTTGTTGCTGCTGCCGCTGCTGTTGTTGCTGCTGCTATTGCTGCCGCTGCTGCTGCTGTTGTTGCTGCCGCTGCTGTTGTTGCTGTTGCTGCCGCTGCTGCTGTTGCTGCTTTGCTGTTGCTGCTGTTGATGGTGCTGCTGCTGGTGGTGAAGCTTATGTTGCTGATGTTGCTGTTTTGATGTTGCTGCTGCTGCTGCTGTTCCTGCCGCCAACTTTAATTGAGGCTCAAGTCTGGAGTCCTTCAACATCTTGTGGCTTTACAACCAGTTCTCTTTGTATATATTGTTAATGCCCTTATGAGTGTGTTCACTGTGTGGTCGTAGGTTCACTGTGTGGTCGTAGGTTCACTGTGTGGTCGTTGGTTCACTGTGAGGTCGTAGGTTCACTGTGTGGTCGTTGGTTCACTGTGTGGTCGTTGGTTCACTGTGTGGTCGTTGGTTCACTGTGTGGTCGTTGGTTCACTGTGTGGTCGTTGGTTCATTGTGCGGTCGTAGGTTCACTGTGTGGTCGTAGGTTCACTGTGTGGTCGTAGGTTCACTGTGTGGTCGTTGGTTCACTTTGTGATCGTACGTTCACTGTGTGGTCGTAGGTTCACTGTGTGGTCGTAGGTTCACTGTGTGGTCGTAGGTTCACTGTGGTCGTAGGTTCACTGTGTGGTCGTAGGTTCACTGTGTGGTCGTAGGTTCGCTGTGATCGTAGGTTCACTGTGTGGTCGTAGGTTCACTGTGGTCGTAGGTTCGTTGTGTGGTGGTAGGTTCACTGTGTGGTCGTAGGTTCACTGTGTGATCGTAGGTTCGTTGTGTGGTCGTAGGTTCACTGTGTGGTCGTAGGTTCACTGTGTGGTCGTAGGTTCGTTGTGTGGTCTTAGGTTTATTGTAGTCGTAGGTTCGTTGTGTGGTAGGTTCACTGTGGTCGTAGGTTCACTGTGTGGTCGTAGGTTCGTTGTGTGGTCGTAGGTTCACTGTGGACGTAGGTTCACTGTGTGGTCGTAGGTTCACTGTGTAGTCGTAGGTTCACTGTGTGGTCGTAGGTTCACTGTGGTCGTAGGTTCAGTGGTCGTAGGTTCACTGTGTGGTCGTAGGTTCACTGTGGTCGTAGGTTCACTGTGTGGTCGTAGGTTCACTGTGGTCGTAGGTTCACTGTGTGGTCGTAGGTTCACTGTGTGGTCGTAGGTTCACTGTGGTCGTAGGTTCACTGTGGTCGTAGGTTCACTGTGTGGTCGTAGGTTCACTGTGGTCGTAGGTTCACTGTGGTCGTAGGTTCACTGTGTGGTCGTAGGTTCACTGTGTGGTCGTAGGTTCACTGTGGTCGTAGGTTCACTGTGTGGTCGTAGGTTCACTGTGGTCGTAGGTTCACTGTGGTCGTAGGTTCACTGTGTGGTCGTAGGTTCACTGTGTGGTCGTAGGTTCACTGTGGTCGTAGGTTCACTGTGTGGTCGTAGGTTCACTGTGGTCGTAGGTTCACTGTGGTCGTAGGTTCACTGTGTAGTCGTAGGTTCACTGTGTGGTCGTAGGTTCACTGTGGTCGTAGGTTCAGTGGTCGTAGGTTCACTGTGTGGTCGTAGGTTCACTGTGGTCGTAAGTTCACTGTGGTCGTAGGTTCACTGTGTGGTCGTAGGTTCACTGTGTGGTCGTAGGTTCACTGTGTGTGTGTGTGTTTGATCGTAGTTTCGCTGTGTTTGTTGACAGGTTCATTGTTTGTTGCAAGTTTACTGTGCGGTCTACCAACCTGCCTGCCTTTAGGGTGTTCCGGGGGTCAACGCCCCCGTGGCCCGGCCCATGACAAGGCTTCACGGTGTATCAGGACTTAATCAACCAGGCTGTTACCGCCGGCCGCATGCAATCCAACATACAAACCACAGCCCGGCTGGTCAGGCACTGATTTCAGATGTCTGTCTAGCTCCCTCTTGAACACAGCCAGGGGTCTATTGGTAATCTCCGTTATGTATGCTAGGAGGCAGTTGACCGGTCTTGGGCTCTGGCACTTATTGTGCTGTCTCTTAGTATACTCATGGCACCCCTGTGAGACCTGGTCGTAATGGGAATTGGAGCAAACAAACTCAGCAATAGACTATAATATATATTTTGCCCTCACCCACTATATAGAGGTATGTACACTATGTACAATATGTACAGATAGAATAATAAGTGTATACGACAGTGATAGATGGCAAAGCAGAAGCCAGAGTGCACTGTACTCAACCAGCAGGTAGGCAAGTCTGCCAGTGCTTACCGCAAGTGAACCACGTTGTTTCAGCTTTGGCGGGCTTGCCTGTGATTGGTCAATGAACCAAGGTACTGATTTAACGACGAATATCCTATTGATCGTTAAACCCTTAGCAACCAGTTCGCTGGTTGGAAGACAGCCTATATGGGAGTGTGGCATATGCTGAATAAATTGTAACATACTCACTAAATCGTAATGACACGATTGCAAACAAACCATACCACAGACGGGGATAGAACCTGCAATCAGAGAGTCTCAAAACTCCAGACCATCGTGTTAGCCACTGGACCAGCTAGCCACAATAAGATTCATCCAACTAGTTATATTTCTACACCATAGGAAGGTTAGCATAGGCACCACTGTAACCACAAATGCAAGATTTTACAGGCGAATCTCCAGCTAGCGTGGCCGTGACGAACTCTAGCTCAGCTCACGAAATCGTAATGACACGATGTCGTGAATCATGTTGACGGCTTTGAGGGGACTTGAGCTAGAGTTCGTCACGGCCACACTAGCTGGAGATTCGTCTGTAAAAACTTGCATTTGTGGTCACAGTGGTGCCTATGCTAACCTTCCTATGGTGTAGAAATATACCTAGTTGGATGAATCTCATTGTGGCTAGCTGGTCCAGTGGCTAACGCGATGGTCTGGAGTTTTGAGACTCTATGATTGCGAGTTCTATTTCCGTCCGTGGTATGGTTTGTAACATACTCTTTGCATGCCATACCCCCACCCCAAAAGGGTTCTAATAGCTGGGACTAGGCCTCCACCTCCATGGGTAGCGCGCTGCCATGGCATTGAACCATCCAACTCATTAGATAGAGCTCACATTTTCTCGAGACTCAAAGTTAAACTCGATCCTACAGCGAGACAGCAGACAGGGCTAATATTGGTTCAAGATTCCTGCGGATGGCAGCAGAATGTCTCCTCACTTAAAAAAAAAAAAAAAAAAAGCTACCCACATGGTCCCTAATGCGTCCTAACCTAAATTAAACACAGGAAAATGAATCGGCCAGCCCATTGTCTTTCCCGGCAATATGGACGAGTTTAATGTTTAAGGGTTGCAGCCTGAGACTCCACCTCATCAGACGTGTGTTGTGGTTTTTCATGATGTTGAGGTAGAGTGGATTGTGATCGGTGTAGACTGACCACTTGGGACGACTGCCCCACGTAGACCTCGAAATGTTCTAATGCAAGTATCAGACCTAGGGCTTCTTTCTCTATGGTGGAGTAGGCCCTTTGGTGAGGTTTATACTTGGCAGAAAAGCGACAGGTTACAAATACTCTTCCCCAGATTTTTATTGGGGTACTGCCCTTACCCCTGACTCACATGCATCAACCTGTGATACAAAAAGTTTTGAAAAATAGGGATAAGGAGAATGGGTGCAGTACAAAGTAGCCGTTTGGCTTTATTAAATGCTTATTGACACACTCGAGTCCATTGAAATTTTTGTTTCTGACTTGTAAGTGAGGTAAGGGGGAGGACAACATCTGCAAAGTTCTTACAGAATAGTCTCTAGAAACCTACCATTCCTAAGAAACGCTGGAGGTATTTCCTATCATGAGGTACTGGGTAATTCTTAATGGCAAGGATTTTAGCAAACTTGGGGGCTACTTTACCGTTACCTACTTCATGTCCCAAATAAGTGATGGTAGACTGGCCAAAGGATGACCTTAGCAAATTAACCGTTAACTGGAAACTCTTAAGGGAAGGGCAAGCCTTTTTTCAGTGATCAGGAAATTAAGATTGAAAAATTATGGAAAAAAAGGTAGAAAAATTGTGGAAAAAATGTTTTCTTACTGAAAAATAGTGCAAAATTCTGGCAACATTTTGATATAATCAGCTTGTTTCTGTCATATTTCTAAGTATGTTTCTCATTATGTTTTTTTTTGTTCCTGCTGTCAGCAAAAATACATGTTGGTAATTAGCTTTTTTTTTCTCTCCCAAAATTACGATTTTTATGATTATTTCATTGTAAATACTCTACATGGCAACTTGTGTGCTGGCTAGTGTGTGGAGGCAGTGAGTCCCTCAGTAGCCTGGAGGCTGTGTAAAGAAGGTCGGAGGGATGTAGCACGCTGAGATTTGGCACGCCATTCCGTAGCGTTTCACACCAAACAACAATATAAAAAACTCAGTAGAAAGTTATTGCCATTGTGATCCTTATTCTGCGATAAGTATTCATTGGATCGTCATGATTTTTGCACACGTTACTGAGGAATGATGGTTCTATAAACACCTGGAGTTTACCTGGAGAGAGTTTCGGGGGTCAACGCCCCCGCGGCCCGGTCTGTGACCAGGCCTCCTGGTGGATCAGCGCCTGATCAACCAGGCTGTTGCTGCTGGCTGCACGCAAACCAACGTACGAGCCACAGCCCGGCTGATCAGGAACTGACTTTAGTTGCTTGTCCAGTGCCAGCTTGAAGACTGCCAGGGGTCTGTTGGTAATCCCCCTTATGTGTGCTGGGAGGCAGTTGAACAGTCTCGGGCCCCTGACACTTATTGTATGGTCTCTTAACGTGCTAGTGACACCCCTGCTTTTCATTGGGGGGATGGTGCATCGTCTGCCAAGTCTTTTGCTTTCGTAGTGAGTGATTTTCGTGTGCAAGTTTGGTACTAGTCCCTCTAGGATTTTCCAGGTGTATATAATCATGTATCTCTCCCTCCTGCGTTCCAGGGAATACAGGTTTAGAAACCTCAAGCGCTCCCAGTAATTGAGGTGTTTTATCTCCGTTATGCGCGCCGTGAAAGTTCTCTGTACATTTTCTAGGTCGGCAATTTCACCTGCCTTGAAAGGTGCTGTTAGAGTGCAGCAATATTCCAGCCTAGATAGAACAAGTGACCTGAAGAGTGTCATCATGGGCTTGGCCTCCCTAGTTTTGAAGGTTCTCATTATCCATCCTGTCATTTTTCTAGCAGATGCGATTGATACAATGTTATGGTCCTTGAAGGTGAGATCCTCCGACATAATCACTCCTAGGTCTTTGACGTTGGTGTTTCGCTCTATTTTGTGGCCAGAATTTGTTTTGTACTCTGATGAAGATTTAATTTCCTCATGTTTACCATATCTGAGTAATTGAAATTTCTCATCGTTGAACTTCATATTGTTTTCTGCAGCCCACTGAAAGATTTGGTTGATGTCCGCCTGGAGCCTTTCAGTGTCTGCAATGGAAGACACTGTCATGCAGATTCGGTGTCATCTGCAAAGGAAGACACGGTGCTGTGGCTGACATCCTTGTCTATGTCGGATATGAGGATGAGGAACAAGATGGGAGCTAGTACTGTGCCTTGTGGGACAGAGCTTTTCACCGTAGCTGCCTCGGACTTTACTCTGTTGACGACTACTCTCTGTGTTCTGTTAGTGAGGAAATTATAGATCCATCGACCGACTTTTCCTGTTATTCCTTTAGCGCGCATTTTGTGCGCTATTACGCCATGGTCACACTTGTCGAAGGCTTTTGCAAAGTCTGTATATATTACATCTGCATTCTTTTGTCTTCTAGTGCATTTAGGACCTTGTCGTAGTGATCCAGTAGTTGAGACAGACAGGAGCGACCTGTTCTAAACCCATGTTGCCCTGGGTTGTGTAACTGAGGGGTTTTTCTAGATGGGTGGTGATCTTGCTTCTTAGGACCCTTTCAAAGATTTTTATGATATGGGATGTTAGTGCTATTGGTCTGTAGTTCTTTGCTGTTGCTTTACTGCCCCCTTTGTGGAGTGGGGCTATGTCTGTTTGTTTTTAGTAACTGAGGGACGACCCCCGTGTCCATGCTCCCTCTCCATAGGATGGAAAAGGCTCGTGATAGGGGCTTCTTGCAGTTCTTGATGAACACAGAGTTCCATGAGTCTGGCCCTGGGGCAGAGTGCATGGGCATGTCATTTATCGCCTGTTCGAAGTCATTTGGCGTCAGGATAACATCGGATAGGCTTGTGTTAGTCAAATTTTGTGGCTCTCTCATAAAAAATTCATTTTGGTCTTCGACTCTCAGTCTGGTTAGCGGCTTGCTAAAAACTGAGTCATATTGGGACTTGAGTAGCTCACTCATTTCCTTGCTGTCATCTGTGTAGGACCCATCTTGTTTAAGTAGGGGCCCAATACTGGACGTTGTTCTCGATTTTGATTTGGCATAGGAGAAGAAATACTTTGGGTTTCTTTCGATTTCATTTATGGCTTTTAGTTCTTCCCGCGATTCCTGACTCCTAAAGGATTCTTTTAGCTTAAGTTCGATGCTTGCTATTTCTCTGACCAGTGTCTCCCTGCGCATTTCAGATATATTGACCTCTTTTAGCCGCTCTGTTATTCTTTTCCGTCGCCTGTAAAGGGAGCGCCTGTCTCTTTCTATTTTACATCTACTCCTCCTTTTTCTTAGAGGAATAAGCCTTGTGCATACATCGAGTGCAGGATTTATGATATTGTTTACAACTTTTTGTTAATGATTTTTTTTCTCCACAAAAAAAAAATACAACATTTTTTTATGGAATCTACTAACATTATCGCTGCAACTGCCTGGGTCAACAATAATCTAGCCTTTATCTTTCATCTGATGTTAACTAGAGCATTATAAATCCTCCCAATTTAGTAGAAAATTGAAAGTTTTATGATCCATGAAATTGTGCATAATTTATTTTTTTTCTATGCAAGTTGAAGACTAACAGTCAAAACAAACACCCCTCCCTTAAACTTCTCAAAGACAGCTTTAAGTCAGGAAACATGTTGGTCCCATGTATCAGAAACTACTGCTATATCAGGTAAAAAGGACACAAGTACAACTAATGTGACATTTTGTGGCAACGTTTCGCTCTCCAGGAGCCGTTACAAACAATACATGGACACAGAGGGTATATATAGGCTTACAGTGAGGTATAATACTAGTGGTAGTAGCAGTAGTAATATTAGTTGTAGTAGTAGTAGTAGTAATACAATATTGTAGAACAGTAAAAGGTTATAAAAGATATTATTTAGATAGCATAAAAACAGGTTAAACAAATATTTCTGTTAGAGGTTGGATTTGAGAAGGTTTATTTCAGTGTTCCTCCTCTGATATGTTTTTGTGTAGTATTAGCAACAGTGACTAGGTGATGGCAGGGTTTATTGTTTTGAGGAAGATTTTTGCTAATACTTTTGCTGACACGTCTCAAAGAACACATTAACACGTGAAGGAATGATAACTTGAACAACGCCTGCGTACAACACTGAAATTCCACCAGTCACCACGAAATTCAACGACACCCGACTAGTGATCAGAGAACCTAATTTCCGCAGACATAAATGCCTTGAATCATCATTAATTGCTGTTTCTAACACGAGCAATGTAAAGGCAGCCTCATCATCTCTGAATTATTAGTAAAAATCTCCTCAAAACAATAAACCCTGCCATCACAGTCTCTGCTGATAATACTGCACAAGAACATAACAGAGGAGGAACACTGAAAAGGACTTTCTCAAATCCAACCACTAAGAGTAATATTTGTCTAAGTTATTTTTATGCTACCGTTTATTCCTGTACAAGTTGATTGTTCTACCATATTGTATTACTACTACTACTAAAACTAATGTTACTACTGCTACTACCGCTAGTATAAACTTCACTCAAAGCCTATATATACCCTGTGTGTCCATGTATTGTTTGTAACGGCTTGATCAAGCTCCTGGAGAGCGAAACCCTACCACAATAAAATGTCACATTAGTTGCACTTGTGTCCTTTTACCTAACATATTGTAGGTAATTCTGCCAACGTTAATACTATTATATCGTCCAGATAAGCTGCCGTGCCTTCAAGTCCTTTAATAGCCTGATGGATCAGCTTCTGGAACATTGCGGGTGACTTCCGCGTTCACACTGGTACTACACTACTGTCAGTACACACTGGTACTACACTACTGTCAGTACACACTGGTACTACACTACTTTTAAGTACACACTGGTACTGCACTACTGTCAGTACACACTGGTATTACAGTACTGTCAGTACACTCTGCTACTACACTACTGTCGGTATACACTGGTACTACACTACTGTCAATTACACACTGGTACTATACTTCTATCAAGTAAACACTGGTACCACACTTCTATCAAGTACACACTGGTACTCTACAACTGTCAGTACACGCTGTTCCTACACTACTGTCAAGTACACACTAGTACTACACTACTGTCAGTACACACTGCTATTACACTACTTTCAAGTACACACTGATACTACACTGCTGTCAGTACATACTGGTATTTCGCTACTGCCAGTACACACTGGTGCTACACTACTTTCAGTACACACTGGTACTACACTACTGTCAGTACACACTGGTACTACACTACTTTCAGTACACAATGGTACTACACTACTGTCAGTACACACTGGTACTACACTACTTTCAGTACACACTGGTACTACACTACTGTCAGTACACACTGGTACTACACTATCAGTACACAATGGTACTACACTACTGTCAGTACACACTGGTACTACACTACTTTCAGTACACACTAGTACTACACTACTTTCAGTACACACTGGTACTACACTACTGTCAGTACACACTGGTACTATACTACTGTCAGTACACACTGGTACTACACTACTGTCAGTACACACTGGTACTACACTAATAATAATAAACTGGAGATTCTATGGTTTGAAGTGCTGCTTCCCAAGACCAAACCCATCATAGCAGGAACTAGTTACCGCCCTCCCACCCAGGACCAGTTCTTAGAAGACTTTCCCAGAGTATTGTCCGGACTTGAAAACAATTGCGAGACAATAATACTGGGCGACTTCAATATCTGTTTTCAGCAGCAAAATAATGGGTCATGCAAAAGGTATAAGGAAATTCTAGGTTTAAATAGTTACACTCAACTAAGTAATACACCAACCCGGATCACACAGTTCTCAGCCACCCTAATTGACCACATACTTTGTAACCGCTCTGAGAACATTAGTCAGTCAGGCGTCATTACCACAGGTCTTAGTGATCATTTCATCATTTACTGCACCTGGAAAATCACTAGGGATAGGATAGGCCTACACAGGACAATAAATTTGAGGTCAACTAGAAACTACAGTAAAGAAACACTGGTAAATAGGCTACACAATTGTGACTGGACAGAGATAACAAGTTGCACGGACGTAAACGATGCCTGGGAAAAATTCAAAACAATGTTCACTACCATCCTTGATAATATTGTACCAGTTAAAGAGGTTAGGATTAAACGAAGAACTGAACCCTGGATGACTACTGAGATATTAGATAATATGAAATTCAGAGACCAGCTGCTAAAAAGATTTAAAGCAAACAGACAGGATATTGCAGCACTAAATGAATTCCAAAGGGTGAGGAACAGAGTACAGAGACTTATAAAAGGAGCAAAGGCAAAGCACTATTGCTCAAAAATTGAAGAGCATAAGCATAACCCCAGAAAGCTCTGGCAACAACTAAAACAGTTGGGGTATAGCCATAAGCTGGTAGATAGGTCTAACATAGTACTCACTATCGGTAATGAGGTATGCCACGAAACATCTAAGGTGGCAAATTGCTTTAATTCCTACTACATATCTGTCTCATCAACACTAGTAAGTAAACTACCAGCTGCATCAAATACCTTTAACACAGACTCTGATAAGTTTCAAACATACTATACCAATAATGGGGTAACCCCAAACAGTTGTCAACTAGTAAGTGTATCTCATGACTTTATTCAAAAAGAACTAAGCAGGTTAAACCCAACTAAGAGCACAGGCCCTGATAACATCCCGTCTAAGTTCCTAAAAGATGGTGCATCTGAACTGTCAATCCCTATTGCTCACATAATAAATCTATCAATCACCACTAATACCGTACCGGATGGGTTCAAGGAGGTCAGAGTTACTCCTATCTTCAAGAAAAATAGTATGTCTGATGTCAGCAACTATAGGCCTGTTAGTATACTCAGTATAATATCCAAAATTCTAGAGAGGGCGGTGTACTCTCAAGTAGTTAAGTACCTTAATGACAACAACATTCTCCATAGCTATCAATCGGGCTTTAGAAGATCTTACTCAACCGACACCTCCCTAATTAATCTGATGGATTACCTGAGAACTGAAATGTCAAAGGGGACCCTCATAGGTATGGTAACCTTAGACCTGCAAAAGGCCTTTGATACTGTCAACCACAATATATTATGTAAGAAACTTCAAGCTATCGGTATAGGTTCTGTAGACTGGTTTAAAACCCTGTATGTGACATTCAGCAGGCATGTCCCGATTTTTCATATTGAACCACGTCTCAGTAAAGGCAAATACATCAATGTTACCTGCACTAGCAACTAGTCTCTACTCGTCCATCTTATTCCTAGCACTACGACTATTTGTGTAATATATATTTAAGGACCCTCCTTTCTCTTTACCCTTCCTGCTCCTTTCTGTTATGAGGAGAATGTCGTCACCATAACGGAGCCAGGTGACAGACGAAGGAATAATGGTGGAGAAACGCTCGGCTTCTAGATGTTCCATGTACAGATTCGCCAGGACCGCACTGAGTGGCGAACCCATGGGTAGTCCAAAAGTCTGCTGAAAGAGGTGATTTTCGGAAGAGAAACACGTAAAGCCAACACATAGTTCAACAAGGTCGATGAAATCGCTGGCTGGAATAGGAAGATCAAGTGAATCGTCAGTTTTCCTGCGCAAGAGATCGATGGCTTGTGTTGTTTACCTGGAGATACCTGGAGAGAGTTTCGGGGGTCAACGCCCCCGCGGCCCGGTCTGTGACCAATGATGAATAGGGAAGTTACGTCATGGCTGGAAAGTTTCTTGTTCCTGATGTTGATGTTGCGAATGCGATTGAGAAGATCACCCGAGTCTTTGAGATTTGCTGGACTGATAGTGGCCAAGAGTTTAGAGAGGTGTTTTGCGAGAATTCCTGAGAGTTGGTGGGGAGCACTGCCTTTTCCCGAGGATATGGGCCTCAGTGGGATACCAGTGTGTCGGTATTTTATACCATTTTTTCCACACACAATACTGACTACACAATACTGACCACACACAATACTGAACACACACAATACTGAGCACACACAATACTGAGTACACACAATACTGACCCCACACAGTACTGACCACACACAATTCTCACCACACATAATACTGAGTACACACAATACTGACCACACACAATACTGACCGCACACAATACTGACGACACACAATACTGACCGCGCACAATACTGACCACACACTATACTGACCACACACAATACTGACCACACAATACTGACCACACACAATACTCAGTGCACACAATACTGACCACACACAATACTGACCACACAATACTGACCACACACAATACTCACCACACACAATACTCACCACACACAATACTCACCACACACAATACTCACCACACACAATACTCACCACACACAATATTGACCACAGACAATACTGACCACACACACAATACTGACCACACACACAATACTGACCACACAATACTGACCACACACACAATACTGACCACACACACAATACTGACCACACACAATACTGAGTACACACAATACTGAGTACACCAATACTGACCACACACAATACTGAGAAACATAATACTGACCACACACAATACTGACCACACACAATACTGACCACACACAATACTGACCACACAATTCTGAGTACACACAATACTGAGCACACACAATACTAACCACACACAATACTAACCACACACAATACTGATCACACACAATACTGAGTACACACAATACTGACCACACACAATACTGACCACACACAATACTGACCACACACAATACTGACCACACACAATACTGACCACACACAATACCGAGCACACACAATACTGACCACACACAATTCTGAGTACACACAATACTGAGCACACACAATACTGAGCACACACAATACAGAGCACACACAATACTGAGTACACAAAATACTGACCACACACAGTACTGACCACACACAATACTGACCACACACAATTCTCACCACACACAGTACTGAGTACACACAATACTGACCACACACAATACTGACCACACACAATACTGACTGCACACAATACTGACCGCACACAATACTGACCGCACACAATACTGACCACACACAATACTGAGTGCACACAATGCTGAGTGCACACAATACTGACCACACACAATACTGACCACACACAATACTCACCACACACAATACTCACCACACACAATACTGAGTACACACAATACTGACCACACACAATACTGAGTACACACAATACTGAGTACACACAATACTGAGTACACACAATACTGAGTACACACAATACTGAGTACACACAATACTGACCACACACAATACTTACCACACACAATACTGAGAACACATAATACTGACCACACACAATACTGAGTACACACAATACTGACCACACACAATACTGACCACACACAATACTGACCACACACAATACCGAGTACACACAATACCGAGTACACACAATACTGACCACACACAATACTGACCACACACAATACTAACCGCACACAATACTGACCGCACACAAATACTGACCCCGCACAATACTGACCACACACTATACTGATCACACACAATACTGAGTACACACAATACTGACCACACACAAGACTGACCACACACAATATTGACCACACACAATACTCACCACACACAATACTCACCACACACAATACTGAGTACACACAATACTGACCACACACAATACTGACCACACACAATACTTACCACAAACAATACTGAGAACACATAATACTGACCACACACAATACTGAGTACACACAATGCTGACCACACACAATACTGACCACACACAATACTGACCACACACAATACTGACCACACACAATACCGAGCACACACAATACTGACCACACACAATTCTGAGTACACACAATACTAACCACACACAATACTGAGAACACGTAATACTGAACACACACAATACTGAGTACACACAATACTGACCACACACAGTACTGACCACACACAATACTGAGCACACACAATACCGAGTACACACAATACTGAGCACACACAATACTGAGCACACACAATACTGAGCACACACAATACTGAGCACGCACAATACTGAGCACACACAATACTAAGCACACACAATACTGAACACACACAATACTGAGCACACACAATACTGAGCACACATAATACGAGCACACACGATACTGAGCACACACGATACTGAGCACACACGATACTTAGCACACACGATACTGAGCACACACAATACTGACCACACAAAATACTGAGCACACACAATACTGAGTACACACAATACTGACCACGCACAATACTGAGTACATACAATACATAAGAACATAAGAAAGAAGGAACACTGCAACAGGCCTGCTGACCCATGCGGAGCAGGTCCATGTACCCCCCCCCCCGGATAAGCCCAATGATCCACCCCCCCCGGATTAGCCCA
The DNA here is from genome assembly GCF_026875155.1 of Cherax quadricarinatus. Lineage (NCBI taxonomy): Eukaryota > Metazoa > Arthropoda > Malacostraca > Decapoda > Parastacidae > Cherax > Cherax quadricarinatus. The sequence continues at coordinate 4,409,298 of NC_069435.1, read as the reverse complement.
ATGACCCACCCAGTCTGGTCACCTCCACTCAAGGATGGAGCACGGCACCAGACCCAGCAGCACAAGCTAGTCAGGTCCAACTCACACCCACCCACACCCACTCATGTATTTATCTTACCTATTTTTAAAACTGCACAACGTTTTAGCCTGAATAACTGTACTCGGGAGTTTGTTCCACTCATCCACGACTCTATTACCAAACCAGTGCTTTCCTATATCCTTCCTGAATCTGAATTTTTCCAACTTGAAACCATTGCTGCGAGTCCTGTCTTGGCTGGAAATTTTCAGCACGCTATTTACAACTCCTTTATTTATTCCTGTTTTCCATTTATTCACCTCGATCATATCCCCCCTAATTCTACGCCTTTCGAGAGAGTGCAGATTCAGGGCCTTCAGTCTATCCTCATAGGGAAGATTTCTGATACATGGGATCTGTACGTTTTCCAGAGCATTTATATCCATTCTGTAATACGGTGACCAGAACTAGCAGCAAATGGGTACCTGGGTGTTAGTCGACTGCTGTGGGTCGCATCCTGGGGGACAAGATTAAGGACCCCAATGGAAATAAGTTAGACAGTCCTCGATGACGCACTGACTTTCTTGGGTTATCCTGGGTGGCTAACCCTCCGGGGTTAAAAATCCGAACGAAATCTTATCTTATCTTATCTTAACTGAGCAGCATGGTCTAAATGAGGCCTAACCAAGGATATATAGAGTTGAACAACCTGAGGACTTCTATTATTTATACTTCTAGATATGAAGCCAAGAATTCTGTTAGCTTTATTGCGAACACTAATGCACTCTTGTCTTGGTTTTAGATTACTGCTAGCCAGAACTCCTAAATCCTTTTCGCAGTCAGTAGTATTAAGATCTACATTATTTAGTTTATATGTCACATGGTTATTTACCTGTCCAACATTTAGAACTTTGCATTTGTCAATATTAAACTGCATCTGCCACTTCTCCGACCATTGCATCAGTCTATTCAAATCATCCTGGAGTGCTCTAGTGTCCTCATTAGAATGAATTGGACGGCCTATTTTGGTGTCATCAGCAAATTTGCTTATGTCGCTATTTACTCCCTCATGTATGTCGTTTATGTAAATTGTGAACGACAACGGCCCCAACACTGACCCCTGAGGAACACCGCTTGTGACGTTCTTCCATTCTGATTTCTCCCCATTTATGCAAACTCTCTGCTGCCTGTTTGTCAGCTATGCCTCTATCCAGGAAAAAATTTCTCCTCCTATTCCGTGTGCCTTAAGTTTCCTCAATAGCCTCTGATGTGGAACTCTATCGAAAGCCTTACTGAAGTCCATATACACAATATCATATTCATTACCATGATCTACCTCCTTAAACACCTTAGAGAAAAAAGGTAGTAAATTTGTAAGACAGGAACGCCCCTTTTTAAAACAGTGTTGAGATTCATTAATCAATCTGTGCCTATCAAGATGGCTATGAATTGCTTCGGCAATTGTTGATTCCATAAATTTTCTCACTATGGAGGTAAGGCTTATTGGTCTATAGTTCGAAGCCAAGGACCTGTGACCTGCCTTGTAAATAGGTATTACATTTGCCATTTTCCGCTTATCAGGCACTATGCCAGTATGTAGTGATATGTTAAAATGATTAGCGAAAGGTATGCTAAGTTCCTCTTTACATTCCTTTAACACCATTGCAAACAGTTCATCAGGACCTGGGGATTTGTTAGGTTTTAGTTTCTCTATTTGTCTGAGGACCATGTCACTAGTTATCGCAATTGTACATAGTTTATCATCCTGTTCTACATAATCTATTATTTCAGGAATATCACTAGTATTTTCCTGGGTGAAAACTGAGAGGAAGTAGGTATTGAAAATTTCACACATATCCTTATCACTGTCAGTGATCTGACCTGAGTTACTCTTAAGTGGGCCTATCTTGTCCCTAATCTTACTTGTGTATACCTTAAAGAACCCTTTTGGGTTAGTCTTTGAATCCCTTGCGACCTTAGCCTCATAATCCCTTTTTACTTTTCTTAATCCTTTTTTTTATTTCTCTAATTGAATATACTGATTTCTTAACTGCCCATCCCCTCTTTTGATATGCCTATATATGCCTCTCTTTTGACCAATGAGATGTTTTAATCTATTGTTCATCCATTTGGGATCATTTTTGTTTGATCTAATTTCCCTACTCGGAACAAAAGTTGTCTGGGCAGCTAGAACTATGCTCTGAAAAACGTCATATTGGCAACCAAGATCACCTACCTGACCCAAAGTCAGGACATCCCAATTTAGCCCACCCAGGTAATTTTTCAGTCCTATGAAGTCGGCCAAGCGAAAATCTGGGACAGAGACTTGATTGCAGTTATCTGGGTAATTCCATGATATATTGAAACTAAGTGATTTGTGATAATTTTCCCCAAGCTCATAATTAACCTCAAGATTATTAATTAGTGAATCTTTGTTGGCAAGAACCATGTCAAGCAGATTGTTTCCTTTAGTTGGTTCTGTCACTACCTGTTCTAAAAAGCAATCCTGAACCGTATCAAGAAAGTCACTAGACTCAAGATTTCCTGTCATATTGTTCCATTCAATTTGTCTAAAGTTAAAATCTCCCATTATCACAACATCTTCGTATCTAGATGCCTTATGAATTTCATCCCGTAACAGCTTACTGCACTCCCTATCAAGGTTTGGGGCTCTGTAAATCACTCCCAAAATTAATTTGCCACGTCCCTCGAGAAACTGTAGCCAAACAGATTCTGTGTTCGATGTTTCTAATCTTACATCATGTCTAAGACAACAATGTAAATTTTCTCTGACATACATCGCCACTCCACCACCCTTCCTGTTGACCCTATCAGTGTGGAATAGTTTATAACCCTGTATGTTGCATTCATAAGGCATTTCTCTGTCTTTCAGATTGAACCAGGTCTCTGTTATACCAATAATATCTATATTACCTGCACTTGCAAGTAATCTTAGCTCATCTATCTTATTTCTTAGACTCTTACTATTTGTATAGTAAACCTTTAGGGAGCTAGTCACTTGTTGCCCACTACTATCTTTCTTTGTTGATCAGTTGATTTGCCATTACTAGCAAGATTATTTTGAATATTGTCTTTTAAACATATCCCTGAGGTATCCTGGTAATAACTGCTGTTTTTAACCCTAACGCTGCAACCTGATTGTTTCCCACAAACACCCATACCTCTATTATCTATCAGTTTAAATTCCTAGACAAGTCATCAATTACCCACTCAATTGAATTGGCTAATGCAACCACTCCATCCCCAGAGAGATGAACCCCATCCCTTGCATACATATCACGTTTGCCAAAGAATTTGTCCCAGTTATCAATGAATGGGATTGCAAGTTCCTTGCAGTACCTATCTAGCCAGCAATTTATTCCAATTGCCCTAGACATCCATTCCTTGCCCACTCCCTTTCTAGGCAAGATGCTACATATGACTGGGATCCCTCCCTTAGACCTAACTACTTCTATGGCTGACCTGTACTTATCCAGCAGCTCCTCTCTCCTGCCCTTCCCAATGTCATTACCCCCAGCACTAAGACAGATAATGGGCTTGTTCCCATTACCCGCCATAATATTGTCCAAGCTGCTGACTATGTCACCAACACCAGCTCCAGGAAGGCACACTCTCTGTCTGACCTTTCTGTCTCTGTTACAAAATGCATGGTCCATGTATCTTACCTGAGAATCGCCTGCTATTAAAATATTCTTACCTTGATTAGCTGGGGAATCAGTGGTACCTTCAACCTCACTAACCACTGAAGTACACTCATCTTAGAGAACAGAGAATCGATTTCCTACCTTCACATCATCTCTATTAACTCTCCTCATCTTCCTTCTTCCTGAACTGTGAACCACTTGCCACTTAAAGATGCTTTCCTATCACTGCTGGTGACCATTTCCTCCTTACCAGCTAAATCCTTCTCACACTCGCTCCCAAACTCATCTATGCGAAGCTTCAGCCTCCTATTTTCCTCCTGAAGAAATAGAATCTCCTTCAACACTTGAACCTAAGATTCTAAAACACTACAGCAAGCTATGGTGCTTGGTAATACTGACCACACACAATACTGAGTACACACAATACTGAGCACACACAATACTGAGCACACACAATACTGAGCACACACAATACTGAGCACACACAATACTGAGCACACACAATACTGAGCACACACAAAACTGAGCACACACAATACTGAGCACACACAATACTGAGCACACACAATACTGAGTACACACAATACTGAGTACACACAATACTGAGCACACACAATACTGAGCACACACAATACTGAGCACACACAATACTGAGCACACACAATACTGAGCACACACAATACTGAGCACACACAATACTGAGCACACACAAAACTGACCACACACAATACTGAATACACACACTACTGAGCACACACAATACTGAGCACACACAATACTGAGCACACACAATACTGAATACACACACTGCTGAGCACATACAATACTGAGCACACACAATACTGAGCACACACAATACTGAGCACACACAAAACTGACCACACACAATACTGAATACACACACTACTGAGCACACACAATACTGAATACACACACTACTGAGCACACACAAAACTGACCACACACAATACTGAATACACACACTACTGAGCACACACAATACTGAGTGCACACAATACTGAGTACACACACTACTGAGCACACACAATACTGAGCACACACAAAACTGACCACACACAATACTGAATACACACACTACTGAGCACACACAATACTGACCACACACAATACTGACCACACACAATACTGACCACACACAATACTGAGTGCACACAATACTGAGTACACACAATACTGAGTACACGCAATACTGAGTACACGCAATACTGACTACACACCATACTGACCACACACAATACTGAGTACACACAATACTGAGTACATGCAATACTGACCACACACAATACTGACCACACACTACTGAGTACACACAATACTGAGTACACGCAATACTGACCACACACAATACTGAGTACACGCAATACTGAGTACACGCAATACTGACTACACACCATACTGACCACACACAATACTGAGTACACACAATACTGAGTACATGCAATACTGACCACACACAATACTGACCACACACTACTGAGTACACACAATACTGAGTACACGCAATACTGACCACACACAATACTGAGTACACACAATATTGAGCACAGACAAGAAAGCAATGTCAACGAGGATAACTTTCAATTATTGCACTGTGGGGAAAGTTATATAATTGAAAGCCGAAAGTATTGAACGGTCTCAGATTATAGAGATGATGTTGGTGGAGCAATCGAAGGATCCTGGGTTCGAATACTGGGTGAGTCTCCTCACAATTTAGCAGTATATACGTAAGTGGATGTTAGTCAACTGTTGTGACTCATCTTGGGTTAGAAGACCCATCCACCTCATCGGAAATAAGCCACTCTTCTTCGGTTATGCTGGCTTAATATTGTGTAGTGTGTCTTCAACCATGTCTGCGCGAGGCAAAGTGCACTTGAGGTTCTCTCTCTCTCTCTCTCTCTCTCTCTCTCTCTCTCTCTCTCTCTCACTGCACCTCCGCCCTTCCCCCTTCCCTCTCTCCTCCATAGCGTCGTCACTCAGTGTGGGTGTTGGCTTGGTACAACATAATCACAGCTTCACCCAGCCTCCCCCGGGGCTATAAGTAGCCACTGAGTCAACCAGTTGATGCGTCAAGAACGTCCGGTAAACATCTCAACTGGTGCAGCTTCATGTACTGGATCTTAATAATTAATCTATAAGCCGTGAACTCCCTCACTGTGCACACACCGCATTGTCTACACCCCCCACAGTTTACACCCCACGTTTCCACCCCCGTGTACACCCATGCTTCTCCAGCATTGGCATTTGACAGGAATGTGTGGAGGTGGGGCGGGTAATGAAAATATATGCTTGATGAATGAGTGTGCATGAAGGGTGGGCGTTGTGAAGCAGGGGCAGGATGTGACCCTTCCCTGGCACTGTGACGGCAAGCTCAGTCACCAAGGTAACTGGTACGAGACTACGAGTCTGTCAACGAGTAGTGCACATAAAGAAAGGGTAACGATATGTATGTATATATAGGAAATTTTTATTGAATGATGAAAGAGAAACATTCAGACGCAGACACACCTTGGGTACTCTGTTGAGGGGTATACACCCAATTATTACACCCAATTTTAAAATACATCCTGTTGAAGGATATACACTGGGTTCAAGCATACACGCTTGATTCAAAGATACACACTGGGTTCAAAAATACACTTTCGGTTCTAAATTCCACGTGACACAGCGCTGGTATTGAACACTACCTATTCAGTGACAAAGAAAGTAGTGGATGTCCAAAGACTGAACACAGTGCTGGTAAGGAAACTAAGAATCACAGGAAGACGCTACGAACCAGACCTCAAGAAACAAGACGTAAACCGGGTCACATGAGGGATAGACGAGGTAAACACTGACAGGCTCTTCACAGCAAACCAAACCAGAACAAAGAATCACTGATGTAAACTATATACACAACTCGCAAGACTGTTGGGAACTCTTTCTTAGGTGTCAAGACATCAGATGACTTCTGTAGAAACTACAGAACTATATAGCTGCAGAAAATAAAATTCACGACCTCAAAGCGAATTACGAGAAATTCAGAAAATGAAGAAGCAGGTCCAAGAGCTAGATCTCAGAATACTACATTCTGGCCTATTAAACAAAATTGTGAAGTTTGTTGTCAGATTCATGTCATGTTATATGCCAAGTTGTAGTTCACCTGAAGCAAGGAAAAAGCCACCTTGAGTTGAGGGTGTTAAACTTGTAGAGTCTAGAGCATGTTCCACCTACCGTCGTTCAGGGTCATCAGCTTCCCACAGAATATTGCCGATCTTCTTTGACTAGTTTTCGTCACTAAATCAGCTCTGAAGAGATAACTGGATGCATCCTCTGTCCACGTTAGTAACCAATATTATCATCATACCATGACAATGGTGATGGATCATCTTGCAGTTGTGGATAACAGTCAAATATCTATGTATTAGAGTACCAGACTCGCCCAGGGTCGTCTCATGGAGGGGCGTCAGGCCACTTTCTGCAAGGATTACCACTTAGTATTGACATTCCTACATATTTTAATCTATTATACTGACGTGCTTACTCTTAAAGACCCGCCTTTAGCACAAACATTTTGTGATTCCCTAAGTGTTTTGCTACATAGGTTGTATACACTGAGTTGTGTTTGCAGGGAGGGGGGGAGTCGAGGCTTGGCTCCTGTAACTCCCTCCTTGTGTCACTGAAACTTCCTCAGCACCATCACCTCTCCTACATCTCTGCTGTCTTTCTCACCCTTATTGTGCAGCATTCAATGTCACAAGAATGTTGTTTTGCTTTCTGTTAGTAGAATAACAAACAGAATCTGCTAACGCATCAAAGTGTGATTGATTATGAAGAAAAAATATCTGATTTTTTAAGAACTGGAACATATGGAAAAGAGAGGAACCATTACCTAAAACTTTGATTTGCTGGGACAGAAGCGAGAGACATAGTGGTATTAAAAAAAATCAATCCTAAGGATCTCGAGTTTCTTGACATGCTTGGTCAGGTGGAGCTCCAAGATGGCACTGCACATAAACATAACCAGGGACCATTCACGACAGGGGAGATATCAAAACTTGAAAAAGTGTTTATTGCTTGTGTACAGCCAATAAAATATTGAAACTGCTGGGAATGCCTCAGAACTGGGAGTGTACTCTCCTAAGTGAAGACAAAAGAGAACCCTGATAATGTATACCTGGAAGATATTTGAAGGCCAAGTCTCAAATCTATACACAACCATCAAAATATATTTTAGGGAGAGATAGAGGAGGCAGTATATTATTATAATAAAAAAGATGCGCTAAACCAGAGAGGAACAGGGTGCCTCTCCATGAGATACCTGTGAGTAAGATGAGTGTGGCCATTGCGAAGACAGGAGAGAGTAGTCTCCCAACCTCGACATTGATGACAAGAAGATGGCCAGAAACCTATGCTCAGTTTAATAGAATTAAGTTTGTTATGGAGCAGATCAGACCAACGTTGTTGCCAATGTTGCAATTTCAGCAAAATTGTGAGTAGAACACCTTGTGATGGCTTACTTAGCCCTGTAACAACTTCAGTAAGTATTACCAAGGCTGGCTCCTCCTCAGGAAAATTAATGAATAGAAAAAGAATAATAAGAGTCAAATATAAACACTTTATTATTTAGAAATGAAAATATGAAACAATTAAATATGAATTTTTAACCTACTTGAAAGAGAAATGAAAAATGAAATATAAAGATAATATCTGAATTCAACACTAATATGTACAGTTAGACTGGGGTGTCTGATTTTGTTGACACCGTGTGTTGTAGAAATTGTAGCCGTTGCTAATGATGTGGGGGGGTCACAGATGTTGAGTGACGACCCAACGACTAGTTCTTCACAGTCTCTAGCCTTGAATAGTCCGTCAAGATGATATGAACACAGGTTCTTCGCTACTGCAAAGATGAGAGGTAGTTGCCTGGGGTTCACTACACTTAGGTATGCAGATAAAATGGTGACGTCTCAGAACTCATGTGAAGTTCGTCTCCTTCAACACTGTTTCTTTGGTTGCCAGATGACCTGAGCTGACATTCCAAGCTAGAAAGAGACATAGGTTACCCACTGCCTAAGAAATTACTCTCCATGATAAGTAAAGTATTTAAAAAACATGGTGATTATCTAAAAGCACATGGAAATCAAGGCAGCATGAACTACATCTTAAAATTGGTTAAAAGTGAAGCTTTTAACCACTATATCCAATAGAATAGGAGCAGAGGCTTTTACTTACAGTTGTGCTGGGAGCTGCGAGTCAAGTGATTACCATTTGGTCGGAGCCCCACACGTCACCTTTCGGGGTGGAGAAAAAGGGGGGATAGCGGGAGCTAGACTGACCCTACCTTAACAAGCAGATGGGTAATCAGACTATCCTCACCATATACTCGCTCGCTACTCCTATCTGTTGAACTTTTCCCTCACACTCCCCCATACCAAGACTTATAGTCAAGGAGTATAAGAAGAATAGGCGAGGAAAAAGTTCTAACATGTGGAAGTCGCGTAAGGCACCAAATCTTCTACTGACTGTCACGGCTTAACCAGTCAGAGAAATAATTGGATGAATCATTGATATACACAATATGAAACTTAAAAGCTTGGAGTGCCAATGTCCACCTCAAGAGGCGACTGTTGGTTCCCTTAAAAGTTTCTTGGTATATCAAAGGTTTATGATCCGTCTCCAAAAGGAATTCTTTTCCCAGTAAATAAAATTTAAGCTTGGAGATACCCCACACAAGGGCCAAACATTCCTTTTCTATGGTGGAGTATCTCGTTTCTGCAGGAAGAAGTTTCCGGCTTAAGAAGCATACAGGGAAGGGTGTACCATCATGGTACTGTAGTAACACTGCTCCTAAGCCAGTATTAGAGGCATCATTTTTTAAACAAAATGGTTTATTAATATCTGGATGTTTTTAATCTCATTAAACTTTACTTGAGCTACGTCATTAAGTTCAAGAGGTTCCTTCACAGATTTTTTAAGGAAATCGGATAAGATGCCTGTAAGATCGGTAATGTTGGGGATAAACCGTGCATAAAAATTTACAGAACCAAGAAAGCTACGCATGAGCTTCTTGGTTTTGGGGAATTTAAACTCTAATTAAGCTTTGATGTTACTGAGGAGAGGCTGCAACGAATTATTAGAAAGAATCAGTCTGAGATATCTAATTTTGTTATACCCAAGGAAGCATTTCTTTGGTTTGGCAGTGAGGCCTTGAGAGCGTAACCTACGTAAAACTGATGTTAATGTTTGGATATACTTGCCCCACATGGATGTCATTACATAAATGTTGTCAAAATAAACTGAAACATTTGGCATATTACCCAAGATCTTTCTCATCAGTCTCACATAGGTAGCACAGGCAGTTACCAAACCGAAGGGCATAGTTCTATACTGCATCGGTCCTTGGTGGGTAGGAAAAGCGGTGTACTGCTTAGAAGAAGGATCTAACATTACTTGATGATATGCCTGCGCAATATCAATCTCTGAAAAGAAAGAAGAGTCATAAAATTTGTGTAGATCGCTATCTATTAAGGGCATAGGCTCAGCATCCCACCGAGTTATAGCATTAAGTCCTCTGAAGTCAATAGCAAGTCTATATGAATTGTCTTCCTTCCTAACCATGACTACTGGTGAGCAATATGCAGATACTGAAGGTTCAATGATCTTTAGTTTTAATAATCTATCTACCTCTCGGTCAAATGCATCCCTAAGGTGAACTGGAACTGGGTATAATTTCCGTTTGATAGGATTGTCCATGACTAAGTCAATCTTATGGACTACCATGGAGGTGACACCTGGAATATCAGTAAAAACATCTGAGAAGTTACGCATTGTAGTAGTTCATGTTTCTTATGGTCATCCAAAGACTCATTGATATTAATTTTTGTCGCGCCTGAGTGGTCAAGAGTCGCCAAGTCACGTAGTTCTCTGTCATAGTATACGTTAGAGGTGTCAATTACGCACATCTTACACTCCTCAGTCGTCTTATCAAGTGTGTGTGGAAAAACTAAATCAAAATCATTCAAGCAGTTAACCGAATTTCTTCAGTAATATTTCTTAAGAATGTTGATATGATAAAGCTTAGGTTTCCCCTTGACTTCTATGAGGTAATCAACTTTCCCACAAATTTTCAATACCTTATACGGACCTTTCCATGCTACTAATAATTTATTTGACTTTATTGGTAAAAGTACCAGAACTTCATCCCCTACTTTAAAACTTCTCCTCTGACTTTTGGTATCAAAATTGTTTTTGTACTGGTCCATTGATAAGCTTAAGTTTTTCGAAACTATGTCAGAGGTCTCCTCAAGTTTGGATCTAAGGTCAAGGAGAAACTGATAAGACTGAACCTCAGCATTCACGTTCTCATTAGTTCATAAGTCATGAAGGATGGACAGTGGACCTCTGGTCTGTCTACCATAGAGAAGTTCAAAAGGTGAAAACCCCAGAGTCACTGGGAGCTTCCCTCATGCCAAACAAAGCACAGAGTAGGTAACGATGCCACTCCTTAGGTTTAAGGGAGCAAAGTTTCCTTAAAATGGATTTGAGAACCGAATGCTGGCGCTCAATCCTCCCATTACAGCTTGGATGATAGAGTGTTGTGAAGAGAGGCTTCACAACAGAAGTTGGTAGAGATGTTGCATTAAGTCAGATGTGAATTGTGTCCCACGGTCAGACAAAATTTCTCTAGGGATGCCAACTCTGGAGAAGATGGACAAAAGGGCTTCAGCCACCTCTGTAGTAGTTATGGACTTTAGGGAAACTCGAGGCATAATCAACTAATGTTAGTATATATCTATGTCCCCCAGATGAAAGTGGTGATAAAGGACCAATGATGTCAATAGCTACTCTTTCAAACGGTACCGTAAAGATAGGCATTTTGACCATATGTACTCGCCTGGTACCTCGGGAGGATGACAGTTGGCAAACTTTACACGATCTACAATATGTAGTGATATCTGAGGACATTTTGGGCCAAAAATAGATTTCCCTAATTTTATTCAAGGTTTTACGATGCAAGAAATGTCCGACCACTGGTAGGTCATGAGCCAATTTAAGAACATTCTCTCTGCATTGACTTGGAACAACTAAGATGGAATAGTCTATCTCATCTGAATTTAATTTGAATACTGATTTATACAAGATACCTCTTATATATTCAAATTTATATGAAAAGTTTTTCCTTCGGATAACTTGATTTTGTCTAGCTGCATTATGGCAATTCTGAAGAGAAGGGCAATTACGTTGTAAATTGACAAAGGAGTCCTTCGATATATCTAAAGGCTTAAAGTCAGGGAAAACCAAAGGATGGACAGTAGGAGAAGCCTGGACTTTGGTCTGAGCCCTAGTCAAAACATTTATAGTATCGGAGGCGATATCCTCACTTTCATCTAACAAGTGAACCGGTGATCCTACTACCTCGCTTTCGAGAGTAGTATCACTGGTTTTTAATCCCACATAAATATCACAAGACATTGCCTTATCTGAACTGTCGAGGGGCTTCTCTGATTTTACAGGAAGAGGAGCTGAAAAACTTATGTCCATCTTTGGTGATGAAAGGTCGACCTAAGAAGGAAGAAGGGCACCTTTCACATTACCTATTAGTTCGGAGCAAGAAGTGATGGGAGCTAGTACGACTTCAGACCAACCTGTGAACCATTTAGACCTAATGTAACAACGGATGGTAGGAAAAGTGTCTGTACGGCCCAAGTAGTCTGAAAGGATAGCAGGGGAATGAGTTTCTTTAAGGTTAGGGAACAGCTTATCAGAAATGATTATACATGTGCATCCAGTGTCTCGTGAGATGGTAGATATATTAAGTCCATTAACTGTTCCTGAACAGGAGGGTGCCTGGTCATTACAGTCTTTAAAACATCTTCCAACTTTTTGCACTTTCTTAGAAGTACAACTGGGACATTTATGTCCCTTAACACCACATAAATGACAGACAGGAATAAAAGACGTCAGTTTACTTTCTACTAAAGGCTTTGATTTCTTAAGATCTGGTGAACCCTTGCCCTTAGGGTTCGATCCCTTTAGGTCTTTATAGGAATTGTGAGCCTCAGCATACAAGTCAGCGGCCTCAGCAACTTCCTCAGCTTTAATCAGGTTACGTTCTCTAATGAATGCTCGTATCTGGTGAGGAAGAGCTGTCAGGAACTGGTCAGCAACCATGAAGTCTCTAAGAGATTCATAACTGTGATCAATTTCTGAGCTCTCTATCCAAAAGTCTAACAAACGAAAGAGTGTTACCTGTAACTGCTGAAAGTTTTGGCCATGCTGTAAGGTGGCATACCTGAAATCTTTCCTATAAGAATTTGTGTTTTTTTTTTTTTGGTATGCTTTAAGGATTGCCTTCTTAAATAGGCTATAATTACATATGATATCCTGGGACAAAGTTGCATTGATATTCAAAGCTGTACCGGAAAAGAACATATCTAACCTGGTAGCCCAGGTGTCAGCAGGCCATTCACAGAGGGTAGCGGTATTTTCAAACCTGATAATGTATGAAGTAATGTCTTCTCCCTCTGTGAGGGAGGTAAATTAGGTGTTGGAATATGTGCACTAGCTGCATGATGTTCAATTACTCCTTCCTCTAATTGCTGTTGTGTAAAAGTTATCTTTTTATTTTCTAATTCAAGGCGTGCTTTCTCTATCTCGCGATCTTTCTGTCTCTCTCGCAAGTCATTCTCTAGCTTTTTCCTCATGTTCTCTAGCCTTTTCCTCAACTTCTCTATCTTTTGCTCTTTCCTCAAGTTCTTTTAACCTAACTTGTTCCTCACGTACTTTAGCTCTCTCCTCACGATCAAGTCTATCACGCTCCTTTTTCTCCTCTCTTTCTCTTTCTGTCTTTCTTAATTTTCTCTTTAAATTCTCTCTCTCCTTTTTCTCCTCTCTTTCTCTTTCTGTCTTTCTTGGTTTTCTCTTTCAATTCAATCTCTCTCCTTTTTCTCCTCTCTCTCAATTCTCTCTCCTTTTTCTTCTCTCTTTCAATTCTCTCTCTCTTTTTTTTCTCCTCTCTCTCAAGGTTCTCTTTCTCCTTTCTTTTCTTTCCTGGATCTTGGAGCTAATGAAAGCTTCTAATTTTTCCCCTGTTATTCCTAACTTACTCCCAGTGTTCATCCAAAATTGGTATTCCTCCACACTTGCAAGACTAACTTAAACTACCAGGGGAAAATGAAACGGATATATCAAAGAAAACGGAGGGTTCAATTCCTGCTCTGCTCAAACTGTAAATAAATCGGAGGGTTCGATCCCTGCTTCGATTAAACAGTATGTATGAAAGAAAACGGAGGGTTCTGTGCCGGCTCCGACCAAACAGTAAGTTGATGAATGGGGTCCCTTGATCATCCAATCTTCTCACCAACAAATCAAGAGTGTCCTACAACAGTTCCCTTGATATAATAAATAGAGCTCAATGAAACAACTTGTCACTGGAAAATCTCGGGTCCCTAGAGTCTATTCCTCCAAATCGTTTCAAGCTCAAGAATAAAGGTGACAGAATTAACTAGTATATCCTGCCTTGACTTACAATAAATTGAGACTATAACAATCACCAAATCTTTTAAATACCTGTACTGTAGTCCTTCCGTAGAGAATGATTACTCATGGCTGGTGGTAACCGTCTGTGGTATGCTGCATTGAAGTTCCAATGGTAGATTCGAGATGGAGTCGAATCTTGATTGAGTCGAGTGATCCTGGCAAGGTCGCCACTTGTGAAGGCTTACTCAGCCCTGTAACAACTTCAGTAAGTATTACCAAGGCTGGCTCCTCAGGAAAATTAATGAATAGAAAAAGAATAATAACAGTCAATTATAAACATTTTATTATTTAGAAATGAGAATATAAAACAATTAAATATGAATTTTTATCCTACTTGAAAGAGAAATGAAAAATGAAATATAAAGATATCCGAATTCAATGCTAATTTGTACAGTTAGACTGGGGTGTCTGATGTTGTTGACACCACGTGTTATAGAAATTGTAGCCGTTGCTGATGATGGGGGGGGAGGTCACAAATGTTGAGTGGCAACCCAACGACTAGTTCTCCACAGTCTCTAGCCTTGAATAATCCATCAAGATGATAGGAACACAGGTTCTTCATCACTGCAAAGATGAGAGGTAGTTGCCTGGGGTTGACTCCACTTAGGTATGCAGATAAAATGGTGACGTCTCAGAACTCATGTGAAGTTCGTCTTCTTCAACACTGTTTCTTTGGTTGCCAGATGACCCGAGCTGACATTCCAAGCTAGAAAGAGACATAGGTTACCCACTGCCTAAGAAATTACTCTCCATGATAAGTAAAGTATTTAAAAAATATGGTGATTATCTAAAAGCACATGGAAATCAAGGCAGAATGAACTACATCTTAAAATTGGTTAAAAGTGAAGCTTTTAACCACTATATCCACTAGAATAGGAGCAGAGGCTTTTACTTACAGTTGTGCTGGGAGCTGCGAGTCAAGTGATTACCATTCGGCCGGAGCCCCACACGTCACCTTTCGGGGTGGAGAAAAAGGGGGGATAGCAGGAGCTAGACTGACCCTACCTTAACAAGCAGATGGGCAATCAGACTATTGTCACCATATACTCGCTACTCCTATCTGTTGAACTTTTCCCTCACACACCTCTATATGAAACTGGGAGGTTATGTACTGCTGACCGTGCAACAGTGTCTGCCTGTTAATTGCCCTGTATGTCAACATAACCAGGGACCCAGCAAAAAACAATGTCTTTGTGTTTGCTAGAGATATGGCATAACCAAAGTTGGATATGAAGAACTAGGGGGTGAGGTGTATCAAATTTCCGTATAGCCTGTAAAGCACTAAGGAAGTCTGAAACGACCACATATGGTGACACAGGCAGAGATGCTATATGGATAAGGGCTACAAGAATGTCATACAATTCAGCCATAAAAATGCTAGCCTAGGATAATAAATGTCCTCGCACGACACTGTCTGGAAACACTGCTGTGAAACCGACACCATCAGAAGACTTAGAACTATCGGTGTACACTGCAGTGGCATGAGAATGAGAGCAGAAGTGGTCAAGAAAAAGAGAGCGGGAAGCCAACATAGGTAGTTGGGCTTTCGGGCATCGCAGTGGGAAAGAGCAGACATGAACAGCTGGAACTTCCCAGGGGGGCAGGGAAAAGTGAGATGCTACATTAACATAGAAAGGTGGTAACTGAAGAGAAGACGAGCAAATGGAGGTGGAGTAAAAAGGGGCCAAGTAAGCAGGGGCGACGAACAAATAAAGAACATATAATATCAGTGACTGTCCTATATACAGTAGGATTGTGGGAGTCATGAGATAGAACATAATAGCGAAGGCAGTGAGCATCATGGGGATCAGGCAAGGATGGAATATTTGCTTCTGCATAGAGGCTCTCAACTGGGGATGAACGAAAGGCACCATGGCACAGATGGAAACCTTGGTGATGAATGGGATCTAACTTAGACAGAGTTGCAGGAAAGGCTGCAGAATAGATTTGGTCACCATAATCCAGCTTGGACAAGACTAGGGTGGAATGCAAAAGGAGGAGAGCATGGCAATCTGCTCCCCATGAACGATGTGTGAGAGCTTTAAGGAGATTTAGCCGACCATGGCAAGTTGTCTTTAAAGTAGAAATGTGTGGTCTCCACATCAGCCAGCGATCAAAGAGCAGGCCCAGAAACTTGACCGTATCAAAGAGCAGGCCCAGAAAGTTGACCGTATCACATGCCGGAATACATGAACCGTGAAAGTACAAGGGAGTATCCGGAGTAAGTGGACATCTAGTGAAGGTAATGAACCGGGTTTTCATACTAGAAAATTTAAAGCCATGAGAAATGGTCCAATGGGAGACTCGGTCTATCACAACCTGAAGGGAGGCTGCTACTAGTTGACAGTGCCCGAGTCATCAACATAAAGTGATGACCAAATATGTGAAGGAAGAATGGAACGTAGGTCATTTATAGCTAAGAGAAGAAGAGTAGTGCTGAGGATGCAACCTTGTGGAACTTCCTTGGCTTGTACAAAGTCTGAGGAAAGCAAGATGCCAATATGGACTCTAAAATGTCTATCGGACAAGAAAGCAGCGATGAAGTTTGGTAGATTACCGCGGAGGCCTAAGGAGGGAGCTTGGGCTAGGATGTTATACCTCCAAGTGGTGTCATATACCTTCTCTAGATCAAAAAAGACCGCTAGGACAGAGTAGTTGTTAGCAAAGGCATTTTGAATATACATATCTAAGTGGAGCAAGGGGTCTACAGTAGAGCAGCCTTTGCAAAAGCCATATTGGGGAGGGGAAAGGCTATTGTGTGTCTCTAAGAACCACATCAGACGTCTATTCACCAATTGCTCCTTCACCTTGCCGACCACACTATCAGGGCAGTGGGATGATAGTGAGAGGTGTCAAGTCCCGAGGCACCCGGTTTGCAAAATGGTAGTGCAATAGCCAATTTCCAGTGTTGAAGGAGAACCCCTTGCTTCCAAATTAGATTGAAAAGACATGAATGGGAAGGGCCATAGAATGGAGATGTTGAAGCATACTGGTGAGGATATCATCAGGTCCTGGTGCTGATGGCCGGCAAATGGAAGGCATGGACTCCAGTTCTAGAAGAGTAAAAGATACATTATAGGGCTCCAACCCATCAGAGGAGAAATCTAAGGGCAGCTGCTCTCTCATAGGTTTAGATGCAAGAAATGAGGGACAGAGGTGGAGTCCTCGGGAGATATGGAAAAGATAGTTCTTGATTGCTGTGGCAACTTTGAAGGGTTCCGCGACATCAACTCCAGCAACCTGCAAAACGGGAGCTGGGTCCGGAGTGTACTTACCACACAATTTCTGCACCTTTTTTTTCAAATCATGCACATAGGGAAAGACGAGTTAATGGTAGACATGTCATGCCAACAGGTGCGTCCCGCATTGCAGATGACATTGTGAGCAACTGCCCACTTGAAATCCAACAGACGCTCCGTGGTACAATTATATTGATAATGGCCCCATGCAGCACATTTTAAATGCACTGCAGGGGCGCATGTAGACCACCAATGTACACATGCCTGAGAATGTCTACCTGAGGTTTCGGGGATAGAATGCATCACAACAGTTAGGACTAAGGTCAAAAAGTGGTGTGCCAGTTCATCATTAGAGGACGAAAAGGGGTCCTCACAACAGGTGGTAAGATGGGAGTATAAGTCCCAGTCTGCTTGATCAAATTACCAATGAGGGCTACGAAATGGTTGGGCATATGTAGTAGAAGTAAGAAGGATGGGAAAGTGATCACTATCGTGTAAATCTGGAAGAACAAACCATGGGAAATCAAGTGCAATGGGTGAGGAACAGATAGAAAGATCAATGCAGGAGAGAGACCGAGTGCGAGAGTCAAAATGGGTAGGAGCACCCGTGTTTAAAACATGAAGAGGATGAGAAACGAGAAGAGTCTCCAGCTGATCACGAGAGTCGAAGTGGGACCCTCCCCACAGGTGATGGTGAGCATTAAAATCATCTGACTACAATATGAGTGGCAGTAGAGATGAAACTAAAAATGCGATATCAGAGATACAGAATGCACGGGAGGGAGAAAGATAAAGAGAGCAAACTGTAAACCATCGGTGTAAATAAATACGAGCTGCAGTATCATGCAGTGAGGAACGAACAAAAACTTGTTATGGTATATCAATGTGTTCAAAAAGCGCACTTTCATTAAATGATTCGTCAGGTAAAGGATGGGAAGAATGTAACAGCAAGTAGCCCGAAATGGGGTGAATGGCAGCAGAAAAAAATTTGGGCTCTTGCAACCCAACACATACTAGGGGCAATGGGGAGAGCAACAATTGGAGTTCTCATCGATTGCCCCTAAGGTCACAAATATTCCATTGTAAAAAAGACTATGTACAGAAATAAAAATGATAATAAGAAACGATAAAACCTATGGGCTTTTAGGATCAATAAAGTTAACGTGTGGGGGCAACAGTAAGCATGTAAAGAAGAATTAGAATATTGCAGGGGATTAAATTGTTGCATGGGTTGTGAAATAGAAGGGGTAGAAGGAGGCGAGTTGGTGTTCACCAGGGGTGTCATCTCTGCTATACAGCTGGAGATAGCGCCTAACACCTCAGTTGATAAGGAAGCCAACAGTGCCATGATGTCAGAGACAGGAGAAGCATTGCAAGTAAAGGTCGGACTAACTATGGAGGCAACCAAAGAGATCTGAGGAGGGCAGGGAGTATGAGCCTGGAGAGGTGCGTTGGCTGGGGGAGAAGAGTCCTGCAGTGTAACAGGAGAGGAAGGAGGTTCGTGAGTAACTATGGAAGAAGACAGGGATGGGGAAAGAGGGAACTACACTAGGGGGGAGAACCTCCACCTTTGTGTGAGAACTGGAAAGGGGGCGAGAACTAGTCTCTGAGGTAGAAGATAGATTCTGTACAGGCGATGGATGCGAAGAAAGTGTAAGTCTACGAGGTCTAGTAGACTGAGAAGTGAGTGAGATGAAGAAGTAAAAGTAGAAAGTGGTGTGGAGGTAGGAGTGTCAGAGGATAAAACTGCAAAAGCATTAGAAACTGGGGTGACCCCAGAAGAAATGGATGTTGAGGGATTGGGAGGCGAGAGGACTGTCGAGGTTGGAGGTCTGTGGGCTACTCAAGCACATGGGACACGAGGAACTTTTCCTTGAAGGCGGAGCTAAGAGACTGCCATAGTTTAAGGCCCTCACGCTCTTCAAGGTAACAGATCTCTCGTTCATTATAATAGACCTGGCAATGGCAGGAAAAGGAAGGATGAGGTTCCTTGCAATTGAGACAAGAGGGGGGAAGTCTACAAGACGTATTGGAATGATTGGGCATTCTGCCGCAGATCAGGCATTCCACCGCAGATCTGCACTGTTTAGCGGGTTGCCCAAAATGCAAGCAATTACGACACTGTTGGGGGGTGGGAACTACTTGATGGACCTCTAAACAGTGGCCTGCAATATAGACAGAGGTTAAACAAGATGTTACTAGGAAAGCACCTCTGCCCACGAGCAGGCAGGATGTATGCATCTACCTCAAGAATAGGGAGGTTTTGAAGGACTAATTGTTCTAAAATATCGCCACAAGACAAAAAAATCACTCTGTACAATGGTATGCAGTAAGACCGCAGTACCACTGCAAGAATTAAGAGTAGTGTGCTTATGAACAGTGACTGGTATGTTATCAATGGAAGTGATGCGGGAGAGAGCATGAGCTTGCTCTGAATTCTGTACAGTTACAACACGTGCACCACTTACAAGAGCGTGGAAAGATATATTTTGGTGAACATGCCTTAAAAGAGTTTTACCAATTCCATGATCAGACAGATAATCCGTTGGAGATGTAAAGAAAAGAATTTTGTCTATTGCGCACTCCTTAGCCTGCTATGCAAAGATAGTGAGCGTTGTGTAGGTCGTTTTTGAACGATCATCAATGAACTGTCATCAGTAGGTTGTCTTGGATGTTTAGGAGTAGTACCACAGGTGGTCTGACCCGAGGGAGGCAAGCAATCCGAAAACTATTGCATGGTACATTTGGTGAAGTTGGACGCATTGTGAAAGGCGCACTAGAAGTAGCGGTGTGGGCAGAAACAGATGACACCACAGCACCTGAAGCAGGTGACGAAGCATCACCGGCAGAAGGTACAGGGGTATGAGAAGAATCGAGAGAGCGGACCAGTAACAAAGCCAGGTCAGAACAGGATGTGGGATCAGAAAGGGGTCTGGGAGGAGGAATGATTTCATTAGGTGAAGACTATAATAAAGGTGCTTCTTCCATGATATCTCCTTGTTATTTTTAGAAAAAAAGAAAGAAGGAAAGGAAAAAAAGAGGGACAGCAGAGGGACAGTCACTGGGAGGCATTGAAGGTCGAAAGTTCACCCCCTCACCTGAGAGGGCCTCGAGCCCTCGGATAGTGAAGATGCAGTGTGGAACCTGTGCCATACCCTACCCAGAACTGACAGGCAGCTTCCGGAGATACACCCATTACCCCAAGGGCACCCCGCTCTCTTCCCGGAAATCCGAAAAGGGAGCAGGGCACCTTCAGATAATTCAGATTCCACAGTAAACCGCACCACCCCCGATGAACCTCACGGAGTGGGACGAACCCTGGCACGCCATCCTCTACCTAGAAACTGTAATAAGACAATAAGAAAGAAGGAATACTGCAGCAGGCCTACTGGTCCATGTGGGGCAGGTCCATATCAACCCCCGGCTTAGACCACTGACCCACCCAGTCAGGTCACCTCCATGTAAGGAAGGAGCATGGCATCTGACCCAGTAGCACCAGCTAGTCAGGCCCAGCTCACACCTACCCACACACACATTTATTTAACTAACATATTTTTAAAAATACACAACATCTTAGCTTCTATAATGATACTCGGGAGTTTGTTCCATTCATCCACAACTCTATTACCAAACCAGTGCTTTCCTATATCTTTCCTGAATCTGAATTTTTCCAGCATAAAGCCATTCCTGTGAGTCCTGTCTAGGCTAGATATTTTTAGCACGCTATTTACATCCCCTCTATTCATTTCTGTTTTCCATTTATACACCTCAATCATTTTTTTTTATTTTTATTTTCACACTGGCCGATTCCCACCAAGGCAGGGTGGCCCGAAAAAGAAAAACTTTCACCATCATTCACTCCATCACTGTCTTGCCAGAAGGGTGCTTTACACTACAGTTTTTAAACTGCAACATTAACACCCCTCCTTCAGAGTGCAGGCACTGTACTTTCCATCTCCAGGACTCAAGTCCGGCCTGCCGGTTTCCCTGAATCCCTTCATAAATGTTACTTTGCTCACACTCCAACAGCACGTCAAGTATTAAAAACCATTTGTCTCCATTCACTCCTATCAAACACGCTCATGCATGCCTGCTGGAAGTCCAAGCCCCTCGCACACAAAACCTCCTTTACCCCCTCCCTCCAACCTTTCCTAGGCCGACCCCTACCCCGCCTTCCTTCCACTACAGACTGATACACTCTTGAAGTCATTCTGTTTTGCTCCATTCTCTCTACATGTCCAAACCACCTCAACAACCCTTCCTCAGCCCTCTGGACAACAGTTTTGGTAATCCCGCACCTCCTCCTAACTTCCAAACTACGAATTCTCTGCATTATATTCACACCACACATTGCCCTCAGACATGACATCTCCACTGCCTCCAGCCTTCTCCTCGCTGCAACATTCATCACCCACGCTTCACACCCATATAAGAGCGTTGGTAAAACTATACTCTCATACATTCCCCTCTTTGCCTCCAAGGACAAAGTTCTTTGTCTCCACAGACTCCTAAGTGCACCACTCACTCTTTTTCCCTCATCAATTCTGTGATTCACCTCATCTTTCATAGACCCATCCGCTGACACGTCCACTCCCAAATATCTGAATACATTCACCTCCTCCATACTCTCTCCCTCCAATCTGATATCCAATCTTTCATCACCTAATCTTTTTGTTATCCTCATAACCTTACTCTTTCCTGTATTCACCTTTAATTTTCTTCTTTTGCACACCCTACCAAATTCATCCACCAATCTCTGCAACTTCACTTCAGAATCTCCCAAGAGCACAGTGTCATCAGCAAAGAGCAGCTGTGACAACTCCCACTTTGTGTGTGATTCTTTATCTTTTAACTCCACGCCTCTTGCCAAGACCCTCGCATTTACTTCTCTTACAACCCCATCTATAAATATATTAAACAACCACGGTGACATCACACATCCTTGTCTAAGGCCTACTTTTACTGGGAAAAAATTTCCCTCTTTCCTACATACTCTAACTTGAGCCTCACTATCCTCGTAAAAACTCTTCACTGCTTTCAGTAACCTACCTCCTACACCATACACTTGCAACATCTGCCACATTGCCCCTCTATCCACCCTGTCATACGCCTTTTCCAAATCCATAAATGCCACAAAGACCTCTTTAGCCTTATCTAAATACTGTTCACTTATATGTTTCACTGTAAACACCTGGTCCACACACCCCCTACCTTTCCTAAAGC
The DNA here is from genome assembly GCF_026875155.1 of Cherax quadricarinatus. NCBI lineage: Eukaryota > Metazoa > Arthropoda > Malacostraca > Decapoda > Parastacidae > Cherax > Cherax quadricarinatus. The sequence goes on along the minus strand of NC_069435.1, from coordinate 4,386,616 downwards.
CTCCTTGCTCATCTGCTATCCTATTCTCCGTCTTACTCTTAATTCTTTCAATTATAACTCTACCATACACTTTACCAGGTATACTCAACAGACTTATCCCCCTATAATTTTTTGCACTCTCTTTTATCCCCTTTGCCTTTATACAAAGGAACTATGCATGCTCTCGGCCAATCCCTAGTTACCTTACCCTCTTCCATACATTTATTAAATAATTGCACCAACCACTCCAAAACTATATCCCCACCTGCTTTTAACATTTCTATCTTTATCCCATCAATCCCGGCTGCCTTACCCCCTTTCATTTTACCTACTGCCTCACGAACTTCCTCCACACTCACAACTGGCTCTTCCTCACTCCTACAAGATGTTATTCCTCCTTGTCCTATACACGAAATCACAGCTTCCCTATCTTCATCAACATTTAACAATTCCTCAAAATATTCCCTCCATCTTCCCAATACCTCTAACTCTCCATTTAATAAGATAAGATAAGATAAGATTTCATTCGGATTTTTAACCCCGGAGGGTTAGCCACCCAGGATAACCCAAGAAAGTCAGTGCGTCATCGAGGACTGTCTAACTTATTTCCATTGGGGTCCTTAATCTTGTCCCCCAGGATGCGACCCACACCAGTCGACTAACACCCAGGTACCTATTTGCTGCTAGGTGAACAGGACAACAGGTGTAAGGAAACGTGTCGAAATGTTTCCACCCGCCGGGAATCGAACCCGGGCCCTCCGTGTGTGAAGCGGGAGCTTTAGCCACCAGGCCACCGGGCCACTCTCCTCTCCTATTTTTAACTGACAAATCCATTTGTTCTCAATCATATCCCCCATTTATAGAGAGTGCAGATTCAGGGCTATCAGCCTATCCTTATAAGGAAGATTTCTGATACATGGGATCATCTTTGTCATCCTCCTCTGTACGTTTTCCAGAGCATTTATATCCATTCTGTAATACGGTGACCAGAACTGTGCAGCATAATCTAAATGAGGCCTAACCAGGAATATATAGAGTTGAAGAACAGTTAGTTTAATATGTTTATTATGCACCCCATACCCATCCTGTGGGCGGTAGTCAAAAGATTACAGAGGTACATAATTGGTCCAGGGACTGGACTCCAAAGTTTTGATAGCTGAGCAAGTTACAGAGGTAATGAACTCACAGTTACAAAGGTAATGAACTCACAATTTACAAAGGTAATGAACTCCAGGTAGGTCTAGTCACAATCATGACAAGTTACAAAGGTATTTACAGATTACAGAGGTACGTAATGGATCCAGGGACTGGGCCCCAAAGTTTTGATGGCTGAACTAGGTACAAAGGTAATGAACTCACAACTTACAAAGGTAATGAATCCTGTAAGAATGGTTACTTACGTTTATACAAGGCTACAATCATGAACAAATTATAAAGTAATGAGCAATTCACACTTCCACACCCGGTCACAACTGTAATGAGTTATTGGTGCAAATATTGATTGTTGAGTCACACACACACACACACACACACACACACACACAAAAAGGCCTTCGACACAGTTCCTCACAAGAGGTTACTGAAAAAGCTAGAAGATCAGGCACACATAACAGGAAAGGCACTGCAATGGATCAGAGAATACCTGACAGGGAGGCAACAACGAGTCATGGTACGTGACGAGGTGTCAGAGTTGGCGCTTGTGACAAGCGGGGTTCCACAGGGGTCAGTCCTAGGACCTGTGCTGTTCTTGGTATATGTGAACGACATAACGGAAGGGATAGACTCAGAAGTGTCCTTGTTTGCAGATGATGTGAAGTTAATGAGAAGAATCAAATCGGATGAGGATCAGGCAGGACTACAAAGAGACCTGGACAGACTGCAAGCCTGGTCCAGCAACTGGCTCCTTGAGTTTAACCCTGCCAAATGCAAAGTCATGAAGATTGGGGAAGGGCAAAGAAGACCGCAGACACAATATAGTTTAGATGGCCAAAGACTGCAAACCTCACTCAAGGAAAAAGATCTGGGGGTGAGTATAACACCGAGCATATCTCCTGAGGCGCACATAAATCAGATAACTGCTGCAGCATACGGGCGCCTGGCAAACCTACGGATAGCGTTCCGATACCTCAGTAAGGAGTCGTTCAAGACCCTGTATACCATTTACGTCAGGCCCATACTGGAGTATGCAGCACCAGTTTGGAATCCACACCTAGTCAAGCACGTCAAGAAATTAGAGAAAGTGCAAAGGTTTGCAACAAGACTAGTCCCAGAGCTACGGGGATTGTCCTACGAAGAAAGGTTGAGGGAAATCGGCCTGACGACACTGGAGGCCAGGAGGGTCAGGGAGAGATGATAACGACATATAAAATACTGCGCGGAATAGACAAGGTGGACAAAGACAGGATGTTCCAGAGATGGGACACAGACACAAGAGGTCACAATTGGAAGTTGAAGACTCAGATGAATCGAAGGGATGTTAGGAAGTATTTCTTCAGTCATAGAGTAGTCAAGTCGTGGAATAGTCTAGAAAGTGAAGTAGTGGAGGCGGGAACCATACATAGTTTTAAGGCGAGGTATGATATAGCTCATGTAGCAGGGAGAGAGAGGACCTAGTAGCAATCAGTGAAGAGGCGGGGCCAGGAGCTATGACTCGACCCCTGCAACCACAAATAGGTGAGTACAAATAGGTGAGTACACACACACACACACACACACACACACACACACACACACACACACACACACACACACACACACACACACAAACCCATACACACAAACCCATACACACACACACACACACACACACACTCACAAACCCCCCCCCACACAACACACTCACAAACCCCCACACACACACACACACAAACTCATACACACGCACACACACACACAAAAACACACACAAAAACACACACAAACACACACACACACACACACACACACACACACACACACACACACACACACACACACACACACACACACACACACGCTTATACAACAGGCCTAGTGTCTAATCGACATGTGCCTAGGACAAAATGGTAACTAACACGTGGTAATGCTTTATTTACAGCTAGCAAAGTCAGGGTATTTCTCCAGAATGGTCTGTAATATACCACTGTGGATAAAATACTTTGCCATTTCTTGAACATTTATGAGTGAGTTGTCTCTAAATTCATTAATTTGATCACACTCCAGTACATAATGACGCAAGGTGTGACAACAGTCCATCTGGCAAAGTTTACATTTCGTTTGGTCTACATCTGGTGGTGGTGGTTTAACCTGCCAGAGATACTTGTAACCCAGCCTGAGCCGGGCGGTAGTGACATCCAAGAGTTTGCTTATCTTGTTGGATGCACCATAGACATGTGGCTCCTCCTGCATGATAGAATGATGATAGATGGACTGACTGGTGTCAATCTCCCTGAGTCTTAAGTCAATAAAATTCAGTTGAAGTTCTGAGGATTTCTATTATTTATGCTTCTTGATATGAAGCCAAGGATTCGGTTAGCTTTATTGCAAACGCTTATGCACTGTTGTCTTGGTTTCAGATTACTGCTAACCAGAACTCCTATATCCTTTTCACAATCAGTAATATTAAGATCTACATTATTTAGTTTATATGTGGCATGGTTATTATCCTTTCCAGCATTTAGAACTTTGCATTTGTCTATATTAAACTGCATCTGCCACTTCTTCGACCATTGCATCAATCTATTCAAATCATCCTGGAGTGCTTTAATGTCCCCATTAGAATGAATTGGACGGCCTATTTTGGTATCATCAGCAAATTTGCTTATGTCGCTATTTATTCTCTCATCTATGTTGTTTATGTAAATTGTGAACAACAACGGGCCCAACACTGACCCCTGTGGAACACCGCTTGTGACGTGCCCCCATTCTGATTTCTCCCAATTTATGCAAACTCTCTGCTGCCTATTTCTCAACCATGCCTCTACCCAGGAAAAAATTTCTCCTATTCTGTGCCTTAAGTTTCCTTAGTAACTTCTGATGTGGAACTCTATAGAAAGCCTTACTGAAGTCCATATACAGAATATCATAATCAATACCATGATCTACCTCCTCAAATACCTTAGTGTAAAACGTTAGTCAATTTGTAAGACAGGAATGCCCCTTTGTAAAACCATGTTGAGAGTCATTAATCAATTTATGCCTTTCAAGATGGCTACGAACTGCCTCGGCAATTATTGATTCCATAAATTTTCCCACTATGGAGCTAAGGCTTATTGGTCTATAGTTCAAAGCTAAGGACCTGTCACCTGCCTTGTAAATAGGTATTACATTTGCCATTTTCCACTAATCTGGTACTATTCCATTTTATAGTGATATGTTGAAAAGATTAGCCAAAGGCTAAGTTCCTCTTTACATTCCTCTAAAACCCTTGCAAACAATTCATCAGGGCCTGGGGATTTGTTAGGTTTTAGTTTCTCTATTTGTATGAAGACCATGTCACTAGTTACCCCAATCGTGCATAGTTTATTATCGTCCTGTTCTACATAATTTATTGTTTCTGGAATTTCGCTAGCATCTTCCTGAGTAAAAACTGAGAGGAAGTAGGCATTGAAAATTTCACTCATTTCCCTATCACTGTCAGTGATCTGACCTGAGTTACTCTTAAGTGGGCCTTTCTTGTCCCTAATCTTACTTTTGTATACCTGAAAGAACCCTTTTGGGTTAGTCTTCGAATTCCTTTGCGACCTTAGCCTCGTAGTCCCTTTTTGCTTTTCTTATTCCTTTTTTTTATTTCTCTCTCTGATTGAATATATTGATTTCTTAAATGCCCATTCCCTCTTTTGATATGCCTATATATGCCTCTCTTTTGACCAGCGAGATGTTTTAATTTATTGTTCATCCATTTGGGATCATTATTGTTAGATCTAATTTCCCTACTTGGAACAAAAGTTGTCTGGGCAGCTAGAACTATGCTCTGAAAAACGTCATATTGGCAACCAACACCAGCTACCTGACCCATAGACAGGTCATCCCAATTTAGCCCACCCAGGTAATTTCTCGGTGCCATGAAATCGGCCAAGCGGAAGTCTGGGACAGAGACTTGATTGCAGTTATCTGGGTAATTCCATGAAATATTGAAACTAATTGATTTGTGATCACTTTCCCTAAGTTCATCATTAACCTCAAGATTATTAATTACTGATTTTTTGTTGGCAAGAACCGAGTCAAGCAGATTGTTTCCTCTAGTTGGTTCTGTTACAAACTGTTTTAAAAAGCAAACCTGAATCGTATCAAGAATGTCACTAGACTCAAGATTTTCTGTCACATTGTTCCAATCAATGTATCTAAAGTTAAAATCTCCCATTAACACAACATTTTTATATCTAGACGCCTTATGAATTTTGCCCTATAGCAGCTTACTGCACTCTCCATCAAGGTTTTGGGTCCTATAAGTCACACCCAAAATTAACTTTTTATGACCCTCGAGAAACTGTAGCCAAACAGAATGTGTCCAATGTTTCTAATCTTATATCTTGTCTAACACAATTTAAATTATCTCTGGCATACACCGCCACTCCACCACCCTTCATGTTGACCCTAACAGTGTGGAATAGTTTATAACCCTGTATGTTGCATTCAGAAGGCATTTCTGTATCTTTCCAGTTGAACCAAGTTTCTGTTATAGCATTAACATCTATATTACCTGCACTTGCAAGTAATCTTATCTCATTTATCTTATTTCTTAGACTCCTACTATATTTATAGTAAACCTTAAGGGAGCTAGTCACTCATTGCCCTCTACTATCTCCCTTTGTTGATCACTTGCTTTGCCTTTACTAGCAACTTTATTTTGAATATTGTCTTTTAAACATATCCCTTAGGTATCCTGGTTATATCTGCTGTTTTCAACCCTAACACTGCAGCCTGATTGCTTCCCACAGACACCCACACCTCTATAATCTATCAGTTTAAAGTCCTAGACATGTCACCAATAACCCCCTCAATCGAATTGGCTAATGCAACCACTCCAGCCTTAGAGAGATGAACCCCATCTCTTGCATACATATCATGTTTGCCATAGAATTTGTCCCAGTTATCAATGAATGGGATTGCAAGTTCCTTGCAGTACCTGTTCAGCCAGCAATTTATTCCAGTTGCCCTAGACATCCATTCATTGCCCACTCTCCTTCTAGGCAAGATGCTACATATGATTGGGATCCCTCCCTTAGACCTGACTACATCTATGGCTGACGTGTAACCTCCAGGTAATCCAGGTTATCCAGCAGCTCCTGTCTCCTGCCCTTCCCGATTTCATTTCCGCCAACACTGTTCCCATTGCCTGATAATATTATCCAACCTGCTGACTATGTCACCAACACCAGCTCCTGGGAGACACACCCTCTGCCTGACCTTTCTATCTCTTTTACAAAAAGCAGGGTCCATATAGTTTACCTGAGAATCTCCCACAATTAGAATATTCGTACCTTGATAAGCAGGGGAGTCAGTGGTACCTTTAACCTCACTAACCACTGAAGTACACTCGTCCTGGAAAACAGAGAATCGATTTTCTACCTTCACCCCAGAGGCTACAAACCGGACCGGAAGCAAGGGGGGGGGGAGAGGGGAGGAAAGGGGAAAAGGGGGGGTATGGGGAGGGGGGTAAGGATGGGGGATTGAGGGGTAATTAGGTTCGGTCTGAGGAAGGAGACCAAAGGGTCTAATTCCTCAGACCAAGAGCCTCTTCACCGTGCCAAGGAGCCCCTTTTGAAGAGAAGAGGCAGTATAAAACTCTCAGTGAGAAGCAGGGGGGTACCAAGGTCACAATTACAGAACACTGTACTCATCTAATTTTGGTTGCAGGGGTCAGTTCATAGCTCCTGGCCCTGCCTCTTCTCTGGTCGCTACTAGGTCAACTCTCTCCCTGCTCCATGAGCTTTATCATACCTTTTCTTAAAGCTATGTTTGTATCCTGCCTCCAGTGTGTCAACATTCATGGGCTGCTGTTATTTAATGTGGTATCAGCGCATGTCAGAAATAACAAAAAAAGGCACAATACCGTGACTGGAACGATACACAAATAATCCGCACGTAAAAGAGAGAAGCTTACAACGGCGTTTCGGTCTGACTTGGACCATTTACAAAGTCACACCACTTTGTAAATGGTCCAAGTCGAACCGAAACGTCGTCGTAAGCTTCTCTCTTTTATGTGCGGGTTATTTGTACATGTCAGAAATGTTGCCAAAAGAAGTGTGAAAGCGTTAGGTAAATGGACACAGATGCAACTAATGTGACATTTTATTGTAGCAACGTTTCGCTCTCCAGGATCTTGATCAAGCCGTTACAGAGTGTGAAAGTATGTGAGACGGTACTGGAGCACTACCTCCACGGTGTGCCAGATCAGTCATGCTGTGATGGGTGTGCTGACCGGCAGGCTACCGCCAACAGCAACAGCCTGGTTGACCCAGCATCGACAAGAAGACTTGCCACGGGCGGGCTGCCAGAATAGGAAAACTTTCAAAACCGGTCACGTATAAATCACACGCAAACTGTCTGCAACCACTAGGACCACTTTTTTGGGGACCACTGCTTACAACCCCTGCCTGGGACCAGTGTCTGGAATCACTAGGACCACATTTCCTAAGACCACTACCGGGGACCACTTTCCCATGCTCACCCATGCGCACCAACCTTTATTAAATGATATTTTAGCGTATTATAGCGTTTAGTCCCCTCAAGGAAGGTTCCTTGATATTGGTGAGGGGCTCTTGATTCAGGGAATTGGATCTGTGCTCCAGTTCCCCGAATTAAGCCTGAATGCCTTCCACCTCCCCCCCCCCAGGCGCTGTATAATCCTCCGGGTTTAGCGCTTCCCCCTTGATTATAATAATAATAATAGCGTTTAGTAATTTGGAGTAAAATTCCTATGTAAAACCCAGTATATAATGTGTCTCCTGCACAATTTAACTGTTATGATGTGGTAGTTGCACATCACTCACTCAGACTGTGACAGCTGATAGTCAAAGATGTGCACACAGCTCTTGTCTAAGCGAGTGAACGATGACCTTAAGGGGCATATAACATGTTCATTTTCCCACTATAATCTACCGTGTCCATAATTACTGTCGCATTTGCTTTGTCTGCTTCGTAAGGTGACGTCAAGAATCTTTCCTTAATTCATGGTATAACAACAAATCTTTGAGGAAAATTGTGTTGCAGATGTCTGAGCTTCGCTCAGACATCTGCAACACAATTGAATGTAAGTTCCTTGGGTGTTACGGCCCTCTGTCACACATGTGCGTGGGACCCATCACCTGTCATGTGCGTGACCTGCTTCAGATTTGGGTATGTTAAGAATTATTACTTGAAAGAAGATACATATAGCAGTTGTGTGAGAAGAAACTTCACAAGGAAGTTCCAGCAGCCTGACAAGCAATAATGGAGAGCAGCCCCAGTCCTTTGTTATAACACGAGTATCTTAGATTGATGCAGCCAATTGTGCTCATCCCATGTTGACTGCATCTCACTGTTCACCACTACTGACCATGTTATGACTCATTTCAAGGAAACTTTACCTATACCCACCTCACACCTGTCACGTAATTCAGACCAATACAAGGACAAGGAGAGTAGGCAGTGACAGTGCAGAAAGTAAGAAAATTACCAGTGGCACAAGTGCTGACTCTTTAGAGTGACCAATCTGTGGGTTAATTAATGTATATCCGCATTGAAGCCTCAGTCCCTCGCCAGGTAAGATGAGTAACATTCAGACACTTGACCATCAAAGACGTCACTGACATCATCATAGACGTCACTGACATCATCATAGACGTCACTGACATCATCATAGACGTCGAAGATTGAGACACTTATGCAGCATATGGGAATCTTTATTCAGGAAACGTTTCGCCACACAGTGGCTTCATCAGTCCAATACAAAGAGGAAGGCGTAAGGAGAGGTCCCCCCTTGGTACATTCACAAGTTGAAGGACTGAACACATCGACCCCAGGTTTTGAGGGACTGATTACCCGTACTCCTTCTCTCCTTACGCCTTCCTCTTTGTTTTGGGACTGATGAACCACTTTTGGGCAAACTTTCTGATAAAGTTTCCCATATGCTGCAAAGTGTCTCAATCTTAAACTTGTCGGTTTTCAAACCATTCATCACATCATAGCTCACTGACATCATAAAAAAGACGGCCCGAGAGCGATGACCTTAAAGGGATATAAACTGCATCTATCAATCATCAGTACACAAATATAGTGTTAAAAGAACTTTAACCCTGAAACGCCAACAATCTATTTCACACCTACGCTCCAAAAGTACATTACGGTTTTTTTTTACATATTTTCAAATATAAAAAAAAAATAGATCAAAGTTTTTTTTTCCTTTTTTAAAAAAAAAAATAAAAAGAATCTCTACGTTTTTTTCTACTTCAAATGTTGAAAAAACGTAGATCTACTTTGGACAGTTTTTAAGGGGTTTTAAAGCATTTTGTGAAAAAATAAAGTTTGGGGGTACTAATGTAGTGGGCGAGTGGTGTTGTGGTACTGAGGGGTGTGTATGGTACTGAGGGGTTTTATGTACTGAGTGTGAAAATGGTACTGAGGGGTGTTGAGGGTACTGAGGGGTGGGGATGGTACTGGGGGTTGTGTGAGGAAACTGAGGGTGTTGATGGTACTGAGGGGTGTTGTTACTGAGTGGTGGTGATGGACTGAGGGGGTGTGTGTGGTACTGAGTGGTGTGTGATGTACGATTGGTGTAGGGTACTGAGTGGTGTTAGGGTACGAGTGTGTTGATGTACTGGGGTGGTGAGTTGAGGGGTTTTATTTATGGGTGTTGAGGTACGATGGGGGTGATGGTACTGAGTGGTGGTATGGTACTGAGTGGTGTGTGATGGTACTGATGTGGTGATGGTACTGAGGTGTGTGATGGTACTGAGTGGTGTATGATGGTACTGAGTGTGTTGATGGTACTGAGTGGTGTGTGATGGTACTGAGTGTGTGTGATGGTATGAGTGCTGTGTGATGGTACTGAGTGTGTGATGACTGATTGTATGGTACATGAGTGGTTGTATGATGGTACTGAGTGGTGTGTGATGTACTGAGTGTGTGTGATGTACTGAGTGGTGTATGATGGTACTGAGTGGTGTGTGATGGTACTGAGTGTGTGTGATGGTACTGAGTGGGTGTGATGGTACGAGTGGTGTGTGATGGTACTGATGGCTGTGTGATGGTTACTGAGTGGTGTGTGATGGTACTGAGTGAGTGTGAGGTACTGAGTGGTGTGTGAAGGTACTGAGTGGTGTGTGATGGTACTGAGTGGTGTTGTGATGGTACTGAGTGCTGATTGATGGTACTGAGTGGTGTGTGAGGTACTGAGTGTGTTTGATGGTACTGAGTGCTGTGAGATTGGTACTGAGTGGTGTGTGATGGTCTGAGTGGTGTGTGATTGGTACTGAGTGGTGTGTGATGGTACGAGTGGTGTGTGATGGTACTGAGTGCTGTGTGATGTACTGAGAGTTGTTTTACTGATGTGTTGATGGTACTGAGTGGTTGTGTGATGGACTGAGTGGTGTTGATGGTACTGAGTGGTGTGTGATGGTAACTTGAGTGTGTGTGATGGTACTGAGTGTGTGTGTGGACGAGTGGAACTGAGTGCGTGTGTGATGGTACTGAGTGGTGTGTGATGGTACTGAGTGGTGTGTGATGGTACTGAGTGGTGTGTGATGGTACGAGTGGTGTGTGATGGTACTGAGTGGTGTGTGATGGTACTGAGTGTGTGTGATGGTACTGAGTGCTGTATGGATGGTACGAGGTTGTGTGTATGAGTTTTAATTATATTTTTATAACATTTTATTACTATTGGGGTTTTAAAATTTTTAATTACTATCTTTATGTCTATTTTTTGAATTATTTTTTTTAAAATATTTTTTATTACTAATTATTTCTGATTGGGGAAAATATTGGGTTTTTTATTCTTTATTACTTTTTTACTGATTTTATTTTATTTTTGGTTATAAATTTTTTTTTTTTTTTTTTTTTTTTTTTACTTTTTTTTTTTACTTTATTTTAATTTATATTTTATTCTGATTTATAAAATATTATATTAAAAAACTATT